>JAREIS010000073.1:1730000-1895000 GCA_030060385.1 Muscicapa striata striata | reverse complement strand
TTTTTCCTTGAACACTGGATATTTTGGTGGAAAAGGCAGCAACTTTAAAAGTTTTGCAACTTTTATCAGAAAGTTTTCCCAGAATTTGAACACTGCAGAACACAGTACAGGGTTGCTGGGCTTTATGCATGAGTGTACATATATTTTTTTCAGTCACTCATCACATTGACTATAATTTCATTGTTCTGGGCAAAAAAAAAAAAAAAAAAATGGGTAACTGATGTGGGCTTTTTAAATTTTAATGCAATTTAGTAAAGTGTTCCTTTAAAGTGGTAAAAGATAACAAAATTTTGCACAAAATTAGGAAATCAGATCAATTTACAATATCACTTATGAAACAGGTTTTTAATCAAATGAGCTACACTGTGCAGCACATTTAAATTTCTAAATATTTGATCATAACAGCTCTTTGCTTTGGGTGTGTTTGTGCACCAGGATGTCTTATTTTTCTTTTCAGGTGCTGCTTCCAGTAAAAGTTTAGATTCCTCAGCTGATAGAGGATGTCATCATTTTTCTGAAACACTGGAGGTACACCAATCTGTGTTAGGTGTGAATTTGCCCCAAAGACATCAGTTTTTCACATTTAAGAGCTTTCTCTAAGACAAAATAGATCAGACACTGCAATCCCCACATCAGTATTTTTTCAAATTACTCTGGATTCTCACCTGCCTTCACCTCTAAATGCTGCACAACCCCTATTTCCCACTGGTAAGTACTCTGCTGATGGAATTCCTTGTTAGAAAATTCTGCCCTTTCTCCATTTTCACTCTCTGCTGCATTAAATAATCTACAAATCTGTGGCCTGCTTCACTCTAAACACACATGTGAATTACACACAAATTGCAGAGTTCCAGGGGCCTTTGCTGTCCAGCAGCAGCAAAGAAATAAAGAAATAATGAAGAAATAATAAACAAACAAAAAAAAAAAAAAAAAAAAAAAGAAAAAAAAAAAAAAAAAAAGAAAAAAAAATAAAAAAGAAAAAAAAAAAAAAAAAGGAAATAAATAATAAAGAAATAAAAAAATAAACAAAAAATAATAAAGAAAAAAGAAATTATAAAGAAAAAAAAAAGGAAAAAAGAAAAAAGGAAAAAAAGAAATAAAGAAAAAAGAAATAAAGAAATAAACAAAGAAATAAAGAAATAAAGAAATAGAACTGTGCTTAAAATACTCAGTATTAAAAACAGCCTTCAAGGACCAAATGTGAACCCTTAATCACCTGAAAAATTATTTTTCTTGTTTCCTCCTCTGCTTTTTGCAATGACTGTTGGCTTTTGCCATGTCCAGCATGTTCAGTGTGGTGTGCTTGGGCAGGGCTGTGCTGCTTTTGAAGTGCTCACTGCACTCCAGGCTTGCCTTGCAGCCATCCCTGTGGAACATCCTTGTTCCTCCTGTTGGGATTCAGGAGCTCACAGAGTCCTGCCACCCCTGGCCCGAGCCCCAACAAAGTCAAAGTGTGCTCAAAAACAGCCTGGGGGCTTTTGGAAATATCCTGGGGACAGAATTCAGGCAGTGATGGGAATTCACCCCCCAAACCCAGGGATAAGGGGGCTGAGTGACAGAAGTGCTGCTCAGAGGTGGCCCTGGAACAGGACACCCCATCCCTTGTTACTCCTTCCCCTGCTCCAAATCTTGGTTGCTTTATTCTCCCCTCATTTCAACCTCTATGCACAGATATAGCAATTAATTTGCACCTCATTAAAAACTTGCCTAACCCATTTTTCTGAAATTTTATATTATAGATTCCTTTCTATTGATAGCAGAGCAGCTTTTTCATAAACTCCCTAATCGATGGCCAGCACCTGAAATCACATGAAATATTCTGAATAACCATCTCTGATCAGCTGGGACATATTTGAACACATCCAACAGGATAATGGAGTTTTGTTTCTTCCCTCCCAGGAGCTGCATAACAATATTCCTGCTCTCACTGACACCCAGTTCTCACTGCATTTCTGTGTAACAGCAAAGTTTCATCTTTTTTTTTTTTTTTTTTTTTTTTTTTTTTGATCCAGATCACATTGCAATTTTTATCCATTTTCTGTCTCCACCCAGGAGACACTACAGCACTTCTCCTCCAGCTACAGAAAATCTTTGGCACTATCCCATTATTCAATGCCAGGCCTCTTTCCTTCAGGTGTTTTTGTCTTTATGATCATAAACTTTTCATCCATATCTGTGCCCACGGTGTGAGAGTCTGTCATCAATCCTTTACCTTCCCCTTTCTGGTTCTCAGGGTGGTTCCCTGCCTTGTTTTTGGCCAGAGGTGTTTGGCAGAATGTCAAAGCAGGGCACCCAGGACAGCACCATGGATCAGCAGTTCAGCAAGGAAGGGCAGAGTCAGCAGTAAAGGACAGGTGACAGAAGCACACAGAGGTGGAGATCGCTGAGGAAATTTGAATTTCTGGGAGCCAGGAGGGAGAAAGAACCCAAAAAGCAAACCTTGGCAGGGTTCCCACCCCTGCCTGGCAGAGCAGGCAGAGCTCAGCATGGATTAGACATCTCTGATCAGCCCTCCAACCCTTTGTCTGGCCTTTCCACCTCTGTATTTTCTCCTTCACAGCCCTGCTGTGCCTAGAAAGGAGCAGTCCTTGTCCCAAAGCCCAGCACAAACCCCCAGGGATGCTGCTGGCTGGGGCTCCATCTCTGTGCCATGTGCCCTGCACCCAGCTCTGCCTGCTGCCTTCCCCCAGAAAATTCATTTCCAAACACACAGGGACTCCTGGCATGACATCTCTGCTCCCTGTGCTCACCTCAGATTAGCCACCTTTCCCAAAAAACCACCCTAACCACTCCTGATCTTCCCATGGGTTCAGCCCTGCCAGCCACAAAAGGGCAAGTCCTGTGCACGATCAAAATGTTAAAATGCCTCTGCAGATGAGCCAGAAACATCCTGCAAGCCCAAGAGCAGAGCAGCCAGCCCAGGTCTCCAAAGCTGAGTTGATGATTTTTTAACACAATAATTTTTTATTTTAGTGGGGATTTTTGAAGGTGTACAACATAATTCCTGTAAACCATTGTGAAAAAATTGCCCTTTGACTGCTAAATGCAGTGTACTGTAAGGGAAAAAAAAAGGAGTGAGGAAAAGGTTTTAGAATTCTTAACAACTATTGAACAAAAAAAAAGCTGCTGTATTGTAGAAGAATGAGTCCATCTACTGCACATCCATGAAACATCAACTATTTACTTCACCTTGTCTAGAAAATGAGTCACCAAACTGAAAATTAAAAGCCAGACCAAATCCATCCAGATGAGCAGTTTGGTGTTCTTAGTGTAAGAACAAAGCAGAACTTGAGTGGAGAGTTCATGAGAACTGTTTGGATTACAAATGTAGCAGTTACAGTTTTCCTTTGAAGCCCAGAGAACCAAACGAGTTATCACAGACAGAAATATCACATCAGAGATGAGGACTTCAAGCCCCAGCTTTGGTCTCTGAGAGTGCTGGCAGAAATCTTCCAACCAGAATATTAGAGGAGATTTGTAATAACATCCTGCCAGGGAAGGGTTGGACCAGCTGTCCAGTGTTGAGCTCTCATGAATTTTTCTTTCAGGAATCAAATGACAATTCAGGACCTCTGGGATCTCATGTGCCATGAGCTACAGCCAGGGTTTCAAGTAAAAGCTATTTCTATCTAGACTGGAGGCTCAGAACTATCACTGACAACCATCAATTCTGCTGAGTGAGGATGTATATACACGTATTTATTTGTTTATAAAATATTCTGGGATACACACAGTGCTTTGATGGTCTGGCAGAGGGAAATCCCAATGGCAGTATTTTTTAGCAACCTAATGCTGTAAAACTTTCTTTTTCTGCTGAAGACAAAAAAAGAATAAAATAGAGGAACAAGACCTTAAGCTAAAAATTACCTAAAAACATATCAGTTATTTAAATCAAGAAATCCACTTCTTGCTACTTCGTGAGACATTCGGTCTTTTGTTTTTATTTTCTTTCTCACCCCTCCTTTTATTTTTGACCTTTGTTCTCTTTAATTATAATCCTGCTAAGCCTGGACATCTCTCTCTCCTGCTGCATTCATTCCTTGAATTCTCACAAGGAAAAGAGAACAAGGAGTTTCTCCTGCCTGCTCTCAAATGCCAATATCAGAGAAATTCTGAGCCAAACAGCAGCCACGCCACAGCAGAGCCCAGCTCTCATGAGCAGCCCTGCTTTCAGAGCAGAGGGGAGGCCCCACAGGAATGAGAAGGGCAAAAATCACACAAACTCTACAAAGAGGTGGGAAGGAAGACACAGACAGCTGGAGAATGGCTGATTTAACTTCAGTGCCCAGAAAAATTCTGGAACAAAATATTAGAGAATGAACGCGCCAGCGACAGGGGAATAAATAACTGACAAGAAACTGTGACACTTTTCAGGAATCCATCATGTCAAAATTGTCTGGTTTCCATCTCTGGCTCAGGTACCTTGAGCAGGAGATGCCATACATTTTAAATTAAGTGAGATTAATAACTCCTGCTCAGCAGCAGGTCCTTGAGGCTGCTGCTGCTGCAGGATTTTTGCTGCAGAAGGTGCAGATGTGCCCCAGGACATGTCCCCGTGTGACAGCCAGGTGCCACCTGCCCCAGGTGCCCACAGGAGCTGCTCAGGCAATCCCTGAATGGTTTGGGTTGAAGGCACCTTGAAGCCCTATCCATGTCCCCTGCCATGGCAGGGACACCTCCCACTGTCCCAGGTGCTCCAGGTTCTGGCCTTGGGCACTCCCAGGGCTTGTCTGGGCACAAATTGTAAAAATGATGTGAAAACAGCAGGTAAATATATACTTCTGGGGGAAAAAAGGGTTGTCCATAGAACTAATGAAATGGAGAAATACTCCAAAGTTTATCAAATTTGTTAAAAATGCAAACATTGATAGCTTCATTTTGGAAGGAAAATTCAAACAGGCAAATACAGCAGGAGTAGAAGTGGAGTAGGACAGAAGAAATTCTGGAAAGGAAAACAGAGGGAGCCACAAAAAACAAATTCATACTGTGGGGTAATCTACAGTCCTCAGGCCAAAGCTCTGACAGGATCACAACTTTGAATTATGGATCATTTTCTGATGAAAAAGTAATGGGTGGCTCCCAGTATACAATCAAAGATAAGCAGCAATTTTGAGAATCTGGAGTTTTGGACTTCCTTTTCTGCACAAGCAACACTGGGAATTTGCCACCTTATCCCTCAGCTGCTCCTGTTTAATGAAACATTCTCCTGTAATCTCAGGAAAAAGGTTTTTCCCTTTTGCAATAATTGAAAAGTCTGCGAGACAGACTTTGGGGAAATGGATTCAAAATTAACAAATAGATTAATGAGTTTGCTTAGTTAGGTGTACCACATTGAATATTATGCCATAATACCATTTCAGTACTCTATCAAAAGGCTTCTAGAGTTCTTTTATTAGATTATAAATGACCTGAGGCAGGACCCAGCTCGTGATCCTTTGTCACTCTGTCAGTCCCTGTCCACTGGCACATTGAGCTGCTACTCCAATACAAACAATAATAATTTGTCTACCAAAAAGCTCTCAGCCATTAAAGAGGAGAGCTGATCCAACACAGCCCTGATGGAACCACATGAGACTTTTTTTTTGTAATCACCCTGCTTCCATAACTCTTCCAGATTAAGCTCAGTACTGCTTTATTTAATTCCCTGCGCTGAGTGAGAAACTAAAACCCAAAATATTGCTGCCATTGTAACAAAACAAATCACTCCATCCATCTCCCTAAAGTTCCTCCAACTGCTCCCCGAGTTGGAGTGAGCAGGGCTGATGTGCTGAGAGAGGAGTTTGACCCACGGCAGGCTGTGGTGCCAGCACATTTCTGCATTCATTTCCAGGGTGCAGAGCTTTTGTGGTTTGCAAGCTTTTTATTCCCCATAAAGACACAACTTAATGTGCCTCTGTGATGCTTTTCACTTAACTTCTACTGAGATAGCTCAGAGTGCATCTAAAATGTTACATAATCATCTCTAAGTTCTGATTCTATCCCCCCTCCCTTTCCCCTTGGCATTTAACAAATGGTATTTTTGGTCATGTAAGTCACGTTCTTCCCAGCCACAGAGCCTTTTCACAAAAAAAATCAAATTAATCTTATACGAAAATCAGATTTTTAGTATGAATATGCCGAGTTTCATTGAATTTTTTTATCGTTCACTGCTCACGGGGCAAGGCAGTGAAATATAACTGAAATGTCAAATGAAATGTATGGCAAAGCGATTAGGAAGAAACTTTTAGCATTTGTTACAGATTAATATGTTAATTACGGCACGTATTGTGGAGAAAGATTAAGTATCACCAAAGTAAATTTATTTTTAACCAGCTTTATTCCTCACACTTCATAAATTAACCAGCTGAATACATAATGGAGAAGAATTCCAGCACTGAGATTGCTGGAAATTATGCAAAACTCCAAAGCATACAGGGTTGCAATACAGATAATGTCTGGGCTTTAAAATAAGCACTTCATCAAAGGGAATTAAGCCTCTTCCAGCACAACTATTTTCACAGCCTGCTTGCAGGTATCTCTAACTTTGCCACAGTGACAATGCCAAAAACTGATCAATATTTTAAAATCTAGTTTTGGCTTGTGTTGTATTAAGACTAAATGTTGGTTCTAAGCCTAACAATGCAAACACCCACCTGTTAAAAGGTTAAAAAATTGCTGGGAGAAGCAGCTGCACTTGTAAAATTAATAAAAGCTGCAAGGGGATGCTCTGAGTCCTTGAACAGCACAGGCCAGGGGGAGTTGGGGCTGCTTCAGCTTCTCATCCATTCCTAGATTTGTTCCACATGGAAGCTGAACAAGACTCAAAAGCAGAATCCAGGACAACACCCATACTGAAGAGGTTTGGGGTTTTGCTGTGGGTTTTAGGAGAAAAAGGGGTTTGAGCCATTTTCAGAAAGATCTATGGATTCATTGGCTGCTAAGTCAACACAAGTTTTTCCTCTGGTTTCAGCAGATTTGGAGATTGGCTCAGACAGAGCATGGGATGGGACCCAAAGCCTGATCCTCTCCAAAAGCACAGTTTTGTGTATCTCCTGTAACTTATCTGCTGCATCATCAAATCCCAGCCCTCGTGCTCAGGTGCTCCACAGGATAAACCAGTGCAGAAATGGGAAATACAACACTGTGTGATTTATAGAGCAGTCAAAGCAATTTACATTAAAACTCACATTGGATGGTGTTTGGTTCACTCCAGCTCTAGGCAACTTTGTGAATATTTTGACACTTTGAGTATGACAAATAATTTCCTTGTTCTTTTTTAGAAAAAGAAAGTGCTATGCTAAATCACAGGTCCATCTGTCAAGAATAATCCTAACAAAGTAACAACAAATTTCAAACTCATTAATCCTGTAGCTGGTAATTACTCCAGTAAAGAATGATGTCCTTGTCTTTTTGAGGTTTAGATTATTTGCAGCCTTTTTTTGGAATGTCCCTTATTAGATTTCTATAAAATATTGATTTAATTTTGGGGACAAACCTATAATCTAAAAGTACATGTTTGGTGTCTGGCAGCACACCAAGGTGAGGAAGAGCATCCCACTTGCTGTCTGGGGATCTGATTCCCAGCAAAGCACCAGAGCAACCAAAATCCTGAGTTCTGAGTGACTCAGCTGCCCCTCTCTCTCAGTAAGGCCTCCCCTGTGTGCAGGGTGAATATTCTGCTGCTAATTTTGTTAATTGTGTTTACTGGCTGTTAGATCCCTGGGCTGAATCAGGAGCCCTTTTGCTCCTGCTGCTCTTTCAGCACATGTAACAGCACATCACAAATTCTAACAAAACACACAAGTTTTTGCCCATTTACAGAATAAGGAGAGCAGAAAGCCCATGAAAAGTTCTGCCTGCCCTTGGACATTCCTGTGAGCAATGCAGAAAAAGAGACTTTGTGGATAACATTCTTGTAATCACAATTCAAGATGTGCAATTATAACTCATTAAAGCATTGTCAGACCATCACAAAGGAGAGGGGATGTCTTGTTTAGCAGCCATGACATTAACAGGAAAAAAACTCAAAAACCTCAGGCTGGCAGAAGTCCTGCCAATGACACTCCCTCTGCTGCATCTTGTCCTGATTGCTTTTCTTCTCTTCAAATAACCCATTTGGAGAGTGCAGCTCCCACAAATGATCTGTGTTCTCCCTGGGACCCTGCAAGGCTGACAATCAAATCTGCTCCTGCCCACTTCAGCTGCATCCTCTGGAGCTTCAAATTGCTGAATAACTCCAAACATATCTGGAAAAGCAATAAGGATCCCTCCCCTTGGCTTATTGCAGGAATATCAGGGGTTATTCATTCTCAAACTCCATAAACACAATGGCTGTCTCAGCCACACAGGCCAGCTCTGCTGTGCCTGCAGGAATTGAGATGTGTGCTGGTCATTCTCACTGCTGGCCCTTTTCATAAAGGGTGATGAGAAAATCCAGAAAATAAATAAATAAATAAATAAATAAATAAATAAATAAATAAATAAATAAATAAATAAATATGTGGAGCGTGGGTGAGGCCAGGCAGGTTGTGAAAAACTTGGGCTGCCAAATGCAGCTGGAAGAGAGACTGTTCTATCTTCATTAAAACATATTTTCAGCTTTCATTTCCATCTCAGCCATGTGTTCAAGGAGCCTCTCACCACCTCTCCCTCCCAGGGAAAAGGAGGCAAAACTCACAAACAACTTCCATGAGTTCTTCACACCCTCATCGATTTTTAATTGAAATGCAACTCTCACAACACCTCATTAGTTCATTGAATGCTGTATTAGTTTAATTTACTGAAGGGTTGGGGGTTTTTTGCACCTGCCTCACACATTTACCCCATTAAGCATGTGCAGATTATCAGGTAACTGCTCAATTAAACTAAACGATTGTTCTAATTGAATATTTCATTAGAGTAACAAGGTAAAAAGCTCCTTGGCATGTATCAGCAAACATGGCTTGTGCCTCACTGAAACATGCTTCAGATTAAACTCGTGATAAACTCTGATAAAACAATCACACATTTCAGATTAAACTGTGCCACCTGGACACTTCAGCCTGCACATGTCAGTGGAAAAAACTCCAAGCAACTCCAGTGGCCTTTGGATAAACTTTTAAACTTAAGATCACTTTAAAATTGAATATCTGAGGGAAATTGGATTGGATTCAAATTAATTTGGTATTTTTGGCCTGATTTCTTGTACCCAAACCTTTAGAGATGCAACCAAAATTCAAAGTCGAACTCATCAAAACTCAAGAGTTTTGCTCTGTTTCATTTCTTGGGTTTTTGTTTGAAAGTCAGCACCACTTTGCAGACTTTAATGAAAATTCAGGTTCCAAGGCAGACTCAGGCTGGCTCACACATTACATGCTCCAGCTGGAATATCTCAGAGCACTCTATTCTTGGTAACAAAGGATGCTCATTTTCCTGCAGAGAAGTGGGAAAGTTGTAGGTAGCACAATTTAAATTGTGCTGGATTTTTGTAATTCTCTGATGGTTCAATCCTGTCATCGCTCAGTGTGAACAGCAGCTTAATTTTTATATATAATATATATATATATATATATATGAAAAAATAACCATATATAAAATATTATATCTTATAAATAGATATTTATGTATAAATAATATCGTTAAATAAATATATAAAATATTATATATATAAATATAAAATATTATATATTATAGATATAAATGTATATAAATATTTGTAAATAAATAAATAAATAAATAAATAAAACCATTTAGAAATATAAATTTATACATATTTAAATCTTTCCTCATGCACCAAAGGTGCCTGGTTCTGAGGGGGAGCAGGAGCAGGACTCACCAGCCTGCAGCAAGGCCACTGGTGCAGAGCTCTCTGTGCCACTGCTTGCTGTCCCTCTGTGCTGCCAGGCTGGCATCAACACCCAGCTCCCAGCAAGAGATTTCACATCCTCCTGATTCAGCAGCTTTGCTGGATTGCTGGGAATTAATTACTAGAATTACTAGAATTAAACACATCAAACCAGAAGTTTGCCAGTGAATTGAAGGAGAGGCTGCAATGGACTCTAGCACTGTATTTAACTTAATGGAGTGAGGGCTGCACAACTGGGGCTTTGTCTTGGTGAAACAAAACAACTTCCAGATTATTATCAGCCAAAATTGTCTCGTTAGAGATAAGGAGCCTATCAGCATGGACGGAATTAGCAGGATTTGCCTCCCAAGCACAGGCTGATTAAAGACCTTCCCCTGCAGGGAGGGATTCTCTCTGTACCTATAAACACTGCTGCTGGAATTGGACAGGGGTACCAGAGCAAAACCCACACCCCCTCCTGCATTCCTGCCCCAGCCCTGCTCTTGTCACAAACACACCCAGGGACTGTCCCCAAGGCACCAGTGAACCCCTGGGGCTGAACACTTTTGTTTAATGTGCTGCCAGCCCTAAATTATTACACAATTATTGCAGGTTCCCTTAGCCCGTGATGAGCCATGAGCACACCTGAAGGCAGGTAATTAAGAATCTAAATTGGAATTTTTATTTCTGGCAGTTAATTTGAGTCCGAGTTGATGGAGGATGTGTCACAGAGTTAAAAGTAAAAATAAAAACAAACAATCCTTGTGAGCGAGCCAGCAGGAAACCCACAGCTGGATTTTTAAATTCTAAATTTTACAGAAATCCCTGTTGAAACTGCTAAAAAAATTTAAAATAATAAGGGGGAAAAAGTCAGATTAAGCATTAGTGATGCTAAAAATGTAATTGCTGATTTTGCATCTGTTCATGTTACCATTCTACACCTTAGCATTCCTCTTTATAATCTAACTCTTATCATTTCTACACTGCAAAGCCTCCAAGTCACTCATATGTTGGTCCAGAAAACAAGACCAGGTCTGTGTCATCTGCCAGCAACACAAAGCAAACAATAAAAATAATAATGACTGGAATTCCATCAGGAGAGGCTGCAGTGCACAGTGAGAGAGAGAGCAGCACATCCCTGTGCTCAGGAGCCACTGACCAGTGTTATTGCTGGGATGGTTTTTGTATGCAAATAAAATAACCCTGAGGTTTTCCCTTACCATTCACATAAAGATGGTGCTTTAACCCTGATAATGTTAAGAATTAATTCAGCCACAGCTCTGAAACAAGGATATAACTTTTTTTTTCTTTTTCTTAGAGATGCAAGATATTATTGCAGATCGCCAAAGAGAATAATACACTTAACCCATATACCCAAAATACATTCAAATCACAGTAGAAAATCATTCATGTGAAATCCTTCTACTTGAGTCATTATTTTTTACTTAGAAATGACACTTTTTCTTTGAATCCTGACTATTCCCTCTGACTTAATCAGTGGGTCTTGTGGGAAACAGAGAATGAAGCTGTGGTCAAGGGCTCTTCAGGCTGAGAAAGAATGGAATTTATAATCTGAAAATCTAAGATGCTTGACACTCTCACAGTCTTTGCAAAAAGAAAAAGAAAATTTTAACCTGATGGCAAAAAAGCAGAACTTGCAAAGTGCCCCCTCTTGCTGAATTTCAGCTGCACTGGGAAAACACAGGAAATAGAGAACAAGAGACAAGTTTATTCAGCCCAGAGAAAGAGGAACCCTGACTTTGCTGCAGGAAAACCTGGGTAGGAATGTGGGCACAGCTCCTGGAGTAAGGATTGAGCCAATAGAAATAAGAGAGGAACAATATTGCATAACTTTTGATGAAAACTGGGAGCTTATCCATTGATGAATTCCCTCAAAATTCACTCACACACCTGCTGGACTGTTCTGTGATCTAACAACCATGATATTTCAGGAATTTGGGTCTCAAAATGCATTTTTCAGCCTACAAAGTGCAAAGATTCCTCTGGAATCAGCTCCCTGACCAGCAAGGCCAGAGAAATTTCCAAGCACAAAACCATCCCAGCCTCATATTTCCTCATCAGTTAAACTCTTCCTCAGGTCTAGGCTCCTCTGAAGTTCCTCCACATGGAATGTGGCCTGGTAACTGCCAATATTAATCCTTTTTTAACCTTTTTTAACAGCAGAATTTGATCTTTAACATAAAAATTTTGCTCTTAATGGATCCTGGTCTTTTTTTTTTTTTTTTTTTTTTCCAAACCATTTAAGAAAGCTGTTCTAAAAGATTTGGGGATCAAACCTTTTGATTTGATGATCCCTTTGCTGACCCCTTCCATGGGTCAGCATCCCAAAATTGCCATTTACACACATTTATTTGAAAAGAACATTCTCACCACCTGTGGATCTGCAACTCAGGACTTGTGCACATTTCAGAAACGGGAACAAGAACAGGCATAAGCTCAACTCCCACAGATAAATACTGCACAGGGTTCAGAATCTCCACAACAAGGATATTTTTCTTCAAAAAATGTTCTTTTCTAACACTCAGACTTCTGCTACCTTGTCAGCTCCCCTTGATGCTTCCCTGGAAAAGGGTGGTGGTAAAAATGAAAAAGCAGGATCAACATAAATCCAAGGCAGCTGCATGGGAATGGGAGTCTCACAAACATCACCAGAATCCAAAGAAAGAGAGAGCAGTCAAATGAGCACCACATACTGATAATCTGTATTTTGTCAGAATGTTAGCCAAAATCTGGGGTTTGTTCCACCTAAAATTGTAGAGATGGCAGGAGAAGCTCCCACTCTGGCCTGGTCTGCATGAGATGTACAAAAACTAAAAACACCAAAAATGAATTGGAAACTGGCCCAGAAATGAAAATTCTTGCAGCCAGAAGAGTGGAAATTGTATTGTTGCTGCTGGGATCTAAAAGGCAATGGCTGTTCCTCCTTCCCACACACTTTTCTATCATCCCTGCCCAGCTGGAATCAGAGTGGAGCCCCACGTTCCTTGGAACACCAGCACTTCTGCCCATTTGAATTCTTTTAAATGTGCCACTCATCTCCACTACTGAGGCCCTTCCAGAGGTGCATCTGCCTCAAAGCAGGTAGCAGCAAAAAAAAAAAAAAAAAAAAAAAAACAAACAAACAAAAAAACTTTCATAAGAAAGCTGGGAGCTTCTAAGGAGTTTTGCAGCCAAGTCTGGCAGATGCAAGATTTCCTGATAATCATCAAAACAGTTGGATCCTTTGTGAAGCTTATCTGAGCCAAACAGAACCTTGGGCCCTTCTGAGGTTTGTCCTGCTCTGGTTTGAATGGGCTTCAGACAGTCATTGTGTTTGGAAAGCAATTTTCTTTGTAGTGCTGGGAGCAGCAGCAGCAGAGTGAGCAGCCTGCACTCCTGTGCCATATTGCCCAGGCTCATGTGCTTGCTTTTTCAGCCTCTGCTGCTTGATCCTCTGCAGTGAATTCTGTGCACAGACAAAAAAAATTACAAGTGACACCAGGGAATTGGTACAAATGAAACAGAGACTACAAGAAAAATTATTAAAAAGAGTCTCCGGGATGGGATTTCTCTGCTAAAGGCTAAATAATGTTAATTTCCTAGAACTGATCCAGCCTTTCTAGTCAGTGGCTCAGCACTGCAGGCAGCACATCTGCTTGTCCTGGGCTTGGGAAGGACTTGGCATCCTTCCCCTGTGGTCAGCAGGGTGTCCAGAAACTGATGCTTTGCTTGATGTGGCAAGCTACAGGGTTCCAAAAATAATGATGGCTGAAACATTATCCAGGGAATAAACAAATAATTTTTTTGTTGTTGTTGTTTTTCCTTTCTTGCTCCTCGTGATAAAGCTTATCTTGTGAAATTTAGGGCAGCTCCTTTATAATTTATAGATACTAGCCTGGTGTCTTATCAGGGAATAAGATACACGAATGAGTGTACAGCTGGTCTTTCACTAATCAGCTTTTCAGCCTGTCCATCAGGTTTCAACCAAATTTGAGGGGGAAAAGTTTAAAAGATGCAGAATAGGTGCAAGCTTTATAAGAAGAAGCAGGAAGAGAGGGAGGTTATGAAGGTTATCCACTGAGAAAAAGGCTGCCCTCTGAGCCAGACCTCTCTTGGACTCTTAAAGCTTCTCTCACCTCCAATGGACCATCTAAAGCACCCCAAGAATTTGCTTCAAAATGATGTCTGTTCAGGGCTGTGACCACAGTGAAACATTTAAAATAAAAAATAAGAAAGCCATGTAGATCAGTGAGCCATAGACCCTAACACATGGGAAGTCAGCTTTCCTTATATTCTCTACCCGTGCAGGTCCCTGTCAGAGGTTTTTGACCTAACTCTTGCAAAGAGCAGCTTGAGCTCACCTGGAGCACTGGCTCTCAGCCAGCACATCCCTCCCCAGAGCTCCTCTCTTTTCCTCTGTTCACTGAAGGACTCACTGCAGAAAATGGCACAAAGTGCAGCCCTGGCTCCAATGCAGCTAAAATCTGGAGTCAGTGTAAAGGGAGGCTCTGTGGGAGCAGATTGCTGCTCTTGCAGGAGCCCCCAGGGCCAGAGGGAGCTCTGACAGCACCAACATATTGCCATTGACCACCCCCTGCTCCAGAGCCACACCAGAGCCCAGGGGAGGAGTGGAGAAAAGCCTGAGGTGATGGGAGGTGACAGAGAGTGCCAATTCCCTGGAGCAGTGTGCCTGTGTAAGGCGTATCACATATCAATGTACACACCCCCAGCATCCCCCACGCAGAAGTGGCTCCAAGGACAGTGCTGATCCCACCTGAGAAAGGCACAGCACCTGCAGCTGGCAGCTACTGTGCTGTTCTTCCTCCTCACACCAGGCATCAAGCAGCCAGCAGGCAACTATGTGATAGTGGTCACTATTTACCTGAGAAATGTATGAGCTGGAGGCTGGGATGTAACCAGCTTTGCAGCTCACTCTCCTTTCCCAAAGCCCAGCCAATGGAAAACAATTTTATTTTTACACTGCCCTGACATCCAGCTGCCCAGCATGGGACACACATTTCTCTGGCAAGAAGCTGATAAGGAATTTGTCCACCGGTGCATGAAATGAGAATGAAACAAGGCTGAAATTCACCCAGCAAAACAGGAGCAGCTCAGGGGTGGCTGCATCCCTGTGAAGATACATTTGGTTCTTGAAGTCACAGAAAAGCTCAGACCACACGTAATTAAAACCTGCACGGGGGAGTTTGTGCCTGTCAGCCCATAAGTGTCACCAGCAGTGGATTCTGCACCTCTTTGAGGAGAACAAACAACCTCAGAAGTTTCCCTTCAACCTCAGCCTACCTGGAGCAGCTGCTGTTGTTGGAGGATTGTGGCTGCTGTGAAGCACATCATCGTTTTAAAGGTGTGAAAATTTCCAAAACCAGTCAAAACTCACCCGTGATGTGCCTCTCTGGTGACAACTGCTACTGTCACTGAGGACACTAAGTCTGGAGACCATGAGTGGATGGAAAGGAAGCTGCAAAATCTTGGCAGCAGCTGCTGAAACTCTATGAGGACTTGCTGGGTAACTGCTGCTGGCTGCACAGGGGACAAAAATTGTTCTCCAGAACTGAAAGAGGCCCTTCAGCAGAGAGACACTGGAGGAGAGCCCAAGCAGCACTGCTAGCAGCAATTAGCATCAGCTGCTGTACACAAATGGAGCCTGCAGAGGAGTTTGTTGGCATGGGAAAGTTCATTTTAGATTGGCAATCCATCATTTAGCTCTGGCACTTTTTTAATTCCATTGCTTGGGTTTTCCTGTGTTTTCAATCAATCCGTGCTGTTAGCGGTCATCTGAACTGTCAGGGTTATCAAAAGTGGGGTTACAAAGGTTCATGTTCTGAATAAAATCACAAAAAGTTCCAGAGAAGGGAAGGTTTTACCACCCCACAGCCATTTATCCACCTCCCTGTCGTAGCCCATCTCCTGAAATACATGAGGCACAGCCTAGAATTGCATTTTAGCAGCAGGTTGGAGTAATAGATGCTACGAGGAACAGTGACATCCCTGATGCTCACTGCTCTGTGCACCACAGGGAGCTGAAATCTCACTTTGTGTGCCTTATGGCAAGCCATCAATTCCTGGGTTTATGTGCTGATGTAAAAACCCGTTTAACAAATCCATTGGAGCTGAGTGCCTGGATCAATGTTATGACAGGCAATAGACTCCCAACAGCATTCCTGTGAGGAAACAGCCACACACCCCCATTCAGGGGTGGATATTAATTTAATATGTTCATGAGAGCACGAGTTAGAGTGGAGGGATTCCTGTTTCCAGCTCAGGGTTGCTGGATCCATCCAGCAGCTGTAAAAGGGCAAATGCTGTTTCCAGCAGAGCTGCCCTGAGCACTCTCCTCAAACTGGATATTCTGGGTAGTTAATGCTGCTTTTTGTGTCTGTGTTGCCAGAATACAGCACATTTTTAAAAGTGGAATTCATCACTGCTCTCGTGTGCTCAGAGAGACAAGGTGGAAATACAGATGAAATACACTGATAACTTTGAGAGACAGCAGACCAGGAATCATCCTGCATCATAACTAAGTAGTACACTAGAATTTTATCATCAAATGTACAAAGGAATGCCAGGAAAATCATCTCACTGTGGTGGATTTAAGCATATGCATGACTGCATGCACCAAAGAGGGCCTTTGATGTAAAGGCCCTTAGATAAGGAAAACATGAAGGATGGACACACACTGACAGCTACACACACTGAATATTTAGATTATTTATCACTTGGTGGAGGATATTATTCAAATATAGCTATCTGCAACCCAAGTATTCAGGCCTCATTCCATAAACTTGACAATTAATTTGCATGCACAAAGTTTTACTGGCATTTAATAATCCAGCCCTCTATAGGATACTGCAAAGATTGTGAGCTTTGAGATATTCAGGTGAAATTACACGAGTGTTAATTATCAATCACTCAACAACAAGCCCACAGAAACACATAGCTTACATAAGAACAAAAACTACTCAAATTCGCTGAGTATTCCAGTGGTTGTAGAAAAGGGATGGGAGTTGCAGGACACTCCCAAATGGGTGCAGAGCATCTGTGAATTAGACACTGACACCTTTTGAGGTGGCTGCAAGGGGAAGAAAAATAAAGTATGATCTTTATCTGAGTGCTCAACATCTCTGTGCTTAGAAAACGTCTTGAAAGCCCTGGTTTTGTGGTGGATTTAGCTCTCAGGAAAAAGGCTTGGAGAGGACTCTCATCATTGCCACAAATCCTATGAAGAGGTGAGCTCCCAGCAGTGCTGCAGGAGAGGCTGTGCAGTGCAGTGGAACCAGCTCTGCCCAGGGCACAGTGCAGCAGGGGAGAGTTCCCTCTGAATAAATCATCTTGACCCAAAGCAACACTGACCTCAAAGCCACTTTTCTCCACCATGTGAAATTCAGGAAGGTTTTCCAGCCTGAGAGACCATGCACATTATTCCAACAACTTCCAGAGGTGTTGCATTCTCTGCCAGGACATTATCCATCTAAACAAGCAGTTCCCTGCCTCAGATATCACTGCGTTCAGCACAGAAAACACTAAATGATGCCAAGACAACACAGATTAATGCCCAGTCCAGGGATAATTGTGTGCTGAAGGCCTGCACTGAGAGTGGGTGCTAATAGAGAATATTGATGTTATGGATGAAATTAAATGCTTTCCCCACCACCATTTAACTGTTCTCCCCAGTGACAGCCAAGCTTGTCCTCTGCCTGACATGAATTAAAGTCCTAAATTAATTGTCACAACGTTAATCCAGCTCTTTGCCCAATTACACCGTTCCTTGAACCATTAGGGTTCTGATCAACTGGAAAAGTGCAGTGTGGAAGCCCCAAATTTCCCAGCTGCAGGTTCTCAGACAGGAGAGGAAAAGGAGATAAAAACCAATTACACATTGCAGAATTATAGTGCCTTGCAGTCAGGGAGCTTCCAGCCAGCAGAGCCTTTCCACACCAAGGACAGGCAGCTGCCATCCCCCAATTTCTCTCCTGCTTTCCTGTCTTCAGGAGATGGATCCACATGTGCAACCTGCTCAGCCATACCACCAATCCAGGAAAGTGAACAGCCACCTTCCAGTGCTTCTATTTTCTGCTAATGTATTCCCATTTCCTCTGCAAAGCAATTTATTCAGCATGAACAATTTGTAATAATATATAGTACGTGGTCTGTGCTACATAAGCCTTTTCATATGTAATTAATATTTTATTTAAATTTAACATTAAATTACTTTTCTCACCCAATAAAAGATTATATTTTCCAGTTAATGGATGCAAATCTACTGATAAATAATGTAAGAAAATGTTAAAATATCAACAGATATCAGTTTACTACAAAATAAATTACTTCCTTCCCCAGAGGATGTTTAATCTCAATTATTGCTCACGGAAAGCACACACTGCTAACAAGCAAGCCAAGAACAACTCAACTCCTGCAAACATGTTTGATAACTAAACTGCAATATGTTCTTAATAACTTCCCCCCAGTCCTCCTCCTAGGAATTGGGAACTCACAAAGCTGTTTGCTCCTTCATTTCAACAATTTCTGTGCTTCCCAAGAGGAAGAGCCACGGTGGATATCTGAGGGAATATTGCAAACCCTGTTTATGGTCATTTTCAGAACTTGGACATGACTTATCAGCTCCTCTGGAAACGTTCAAGGCCAGGTTGGACAAGGCCTGGAGCAGCATGTTCTGGTAGAAAATTCCTGTCCATGGCAAGGGGATGGAATTAAAGGATCTGAGAGCTCCTTTCCCACCCAAACCGTTCACAGGTTTCTGTAACATGACTGCAGGTGCTTGAAAAGTCAAATATGGGACAGTGAAAACTCAAACAAGGACAGGAGAAAGTCATGCTGAGGGCAGTTATTACTCTCACCTCTCTCTTTAATGTAAAATAAGCAGCAGATACTTTTTGGACAACTAACCTCAGAGATAAATCACTCATCAACATTCAAAACAGGGCAACAGGATTCTAGGTCTTCCTTGCTGAAAATGGGATTGACTCCACCAAACCCACAGCATTTGATGAATAGACTGGTTACTCTTTTGGTGTTTTAACACAACAAGAATGAAGGGAAGGTGCAAAGGCTGATGGGTGGATGGTGGAGTGTGCCACACACTCAGAGCTAAGAGAATGCAGGGTGATGCCCAGAAGCACTGCCCAGGTGTCCTGGTGGGAGAGGTGCTTCCATCAGCCCCACACTTCTCCCAGAAGTGACAGGAGGACTCAGCACTTGCAGGCTGGGTGGGATCAGTGCAGCTGAGGCTCTGACAGCACCGACTGCTTCATTTGCCATGGTCAATGGGCTGGAAAATGAGAGCCTTGCTGCCACCAGAAGAGAAAATTAGCACCAGCACAGAGCAAGTGCCAGCTCTGTAATGGCTGCACACAGATGTTACCAGGGTAAACTGGAGAATATGACACAGGCTGAACAGCCAGCCATCCCCCAGTGGGTGCAAATACTCCGAGTAGCTGGTTGAGTGGGAACATGTGCAAAGTGGATGAATGGTGTGTGGACCCCAGATGCAGGAGAACATCTGTGCTGATGATGCTGGCAGTGAGCACTGCTTGCATATTCATGCTGCCATTATCACTCCTGCCTCTGTGCAGCTCCTTGCTGCTCAGAAGAGCTGCAGTTCTCATATCTGCAGCCAGCAGCCCTGAGATCATCAGGACACCCAATTTACAGCACCATCCTTGGGTCTGGCCAGAGAAAAACAAGTTACAAGTGGGCAACCTGCTGACAGTTCCAGCATTGCAATGCACAAACCTCTTGGTGGCCAGCTTGACCACTTCTTGTAATTATCTTTCACTCCACCACAAGCAGAAAATATCAATCTTTGGTAGCTTCACTTCTCTAAGGGTAGGAGTTTGCACATTGGTGCAGAGTGCTGTGCAATGTTGTTTATACTCATGGCCAAAGATCCCCTCTGTTTCCAGAGCAGTATTAAAGGGATTTATTCATAAATCAGTAAAACCCTTCCTCTTTGCAGCTGCACTAAGTGAGCTGCACTGCTCTGTGTCCCTCCCAAACTGAACTTGGTCAGTGCTAGGACAAAGACATCTTAAACCTGCACCACCACCAAGTGCAATCAATTAGAAAAAGAATAATAAACCACTGTGTTTATTATGAGAGATCATGAAAACCATTGCTGAGCTTGCCTGGAAATAAACTCATCATCTCTCATATCCTGTTACAGATGTTGCTGTTGCCTCCCCAGTGTTTCTCACCTCCCACTGCCTGTGAATACCTGTGCAGGCTGCTCAGAGCTGTGCTTTTGGTGAGAGATGAAGAACAGAATGAGCTCCATCCCCCTGTTTGCATCTCTGTTATCATTTACATTTTCTAGTTTAAGCTGACTTTAAGGTAATGAAGGTGGGGAGGTTTTTTTTTCCATCCCTACACCACATTACCAGTTTTTGTATCCCTCAGTTTTCCCCCAGCCATTTCTACCCTGTGCTGCCTCTGACCCTTTAACTCCTGCATCTTTCATACACTCCCATGCTCTGAAAATTATATTAGAATTTTTTTTATGTGTAAGCTCAGTGCTGCAAAAGCTACTGCACCTCCTAAATTAACATTTATGTGCTCTGGCCCTAACCTTCTGACATAGGTAACTCACAGAGGTAGCCAAGGGGAAATGCTAATATGCTGGAAATTAAGAGCTAAATATAACATTTAGGGAGTAAATAATCCATATAAAAGCAGAGGTGTGACCCTTCCTGCCTGATGCAGAAGAATGAGCTGCTATACCAAGTCTCTGATGGAAGATAGATTGCAGATTGATTATTTTTCATTAAATAACTCCTTTCTCTCTAAACTCAAATGATATATATTATGCAATTGTTTCTTTTTCCTTAAAGCTAACCTGTGAGAACATAGAGACAGTGTATATAGAAATTTGGTTTTTTTTTATGCCAAGGTATAAACTGCAGTAAAAGCAGCAGCGTATCAGGTAGTTACACAGGCATTTGTGCTACTTTAAACTGATTTCCATCAGTTCAGACTTTCCTGAGCTGTGATTTTTGTTTACCTCTGGATTTCTGCATGAAGTTTTTCAACTTCTTACATGAAGGACCTTGGTGAAAATGTTGTCTATCCAAACACAGACACTGAGGGATCCCATTCCACACAGACTGCCAGCCTTATCAGCACCCACATGGCATAGCTGGATTTTGCCAGGCACTCTATCACAATTCACAGAATCTATCACTACACAGAAAAGAAAATTCATGTTATGTCAAGTGCAGGCAAACTTGATGAATTAGGGGCTCCAAAGATTTTTTTTTTTTTTTTTTTGCCCCTTTTTCATCCCCTTGTTTCTGCAGCTTTATGCAGAGAGAGCTCCAAGCTGGGATAAGCAAACATCCCAGTGCAGGGTCCACAGAGCCCTGGGCTTGGTCTGTGCTGATCCCCAGCCCAGGCACCACCCTCTAAAGGTGCTTTTTCATGTCAGGTTTTTGTTTTTTTTTTTACAGAGAAACAGCTTAGGAAACGCTGCCAGGGGTTGGATCCAAGATAAACAGACTCTAAGCAAAGCTGTCACCTCTCTCCAAGTGGCTCTGGGCAAGTCACTCAGCCTCTTAGCATTTCCTCTTGAGTAATGAGGGTGGGAACAGGACTGCTCCACAGACCTACTGGTGGAAAAGTGCTGGGAATTAATTGTTTTAGCACCAGCTCTTGTTCTTCTGGACTAATCTTATCTGTGCAGAGAAGGGAGAAAAGAAAACAGCAGCAAGGTGACAACAGTCAAAGCCTGATCCAGCTGAGCTGCCCCTAATTTGTTTCCATACATCTCTCAAGCTGCAGCTTGTCAGAGCCACCTGAATAATCCTGGTGTAATTCCAATCCATATTTCTACCTAAATAATTGAAAATCTTTAGCATTCAATTAATAGAGCTGGCAATGACACAGCACATCCATCTGCCCCCTTGCACCAGGCAAAGTTTAATAACCAATATGCCCCATGGGCTGGAATAATTTAGAGCCCATATTTATCCTCAGGAGTGGCTCTTGCTGGCTAAAGGTTTCACCACTTCCTCATAAATTTAAGGGCTGAGTGTGCAGGTGGGGGAAGGAGTGCCCAGAGGAAGAGATTTGTGGGCAGAATCCTGTGTACGTGAGTGACAGCCTCTAATGGCACCTTCTCCTGAGGAGAAGTTGCTTTTGTGCAGTCATTTTGAAGTATTAAATTTTGATAACTCTCTAATCACTGCAGGCTAATGAGATGGAGGCAGCAGGTGAAGGGGGAATCCATCATGTCAGGCCAGGAATTTGGCTCTATTCCTGCTGGCAGCATCCAGCATCACACAGTGGGCTGAGCTCTCCTTCTGCAGCCCAGAGAAGGGATTTTTTAGTCTTCCAAGAACCTTTGATTTCCCTGAAGAAACCTCTTTATGTGGTCAATAGTCATCCATTATCCCAAAGGAAAAAAAAAAAAAAAAAAAAAAAAAAAGTGTTGCTCAAAATAATGCAAAGGACTTAGATTTAATTCTAACCTGCTTTAATTTTCAAATTGGTCAAGATGGATTAGTTAATCCTGCCAGTGTTTGTTGCAGGTGTCACTGCAGACCTTTGATGCAGTGTTTAGCTTTTAATTCACCCTTAATACATGTTAGCTAATAAAATCTAAGTCCCCAGTGATACTTGTGGCCTGTCAGGTGTTATTATTGTCATTATGAAGTTGTTGCATTTTATCCCACAGAATCTCTAAACATGTGAGGAAACAAATTGTTTCCTGCAGATGGGAGAGCAGTCAGCACTCACAGATCCCATGAACCAGCAACACAGAGCAGACAAATTGCTCAGAAATTTGAGGTGTTTGGGCTCACAGTGAGGAGGAAAACACCAAAAATCCTTATTTTACAATTATTAAAAGAAATTACTGGTGCTGTCTCAGCAGGCATAAAGGTATTGCTTGGTTATTTCTGCTCATGTTAAAGTTCAGTGAGATTATTCCAATATTCCCTGTCAGGCCAATATTGGAACAGTTCTACCCTGCACCTTTCCTCAGTACCAAACTGCTTTTTGGGGAGTGTGGATTTGGCCAATTTTCACTGTTGGGGGAGTTCTTTGAGTTCACACAGCCAAAAATATTCAGCCAGTTCTCACCACCCTCCCTTCTGACAGCACTTAAATTCCTTATTTTTGATTTGGTGTTACATTGTCCCAACACACAGGAAAAGTCCAATGAAATGTTTAAATCTGAGTCATTCCTCTTTGTCCTGTCAGAGGGGACATCAGCAGTCTGTCAGACACAATCTCAACACAACCACTTAAAGAAACATAACTACATTTAGAGGTTCCACAGTTTTCACCATGAATAATAATTCTTAACTTGTTCTGTTACTAATAGCCTGTGAAAAAAAAATTGTATATTTATAAGAAAGACAAATATTATGACAACTGAGCCACAATTTTAGGGCTGCTGCTGTTGAAGTGATCCTATTATGGAGGCAGATAATTTTCTAATTGACTGGAGGCCAGTGTTGCTTCCTGTCTGCTTCCTAACCCTTATCACAAAATTTTAAAGTGTTCACAAAATATATCCCTTTCAGAATAAAGTTCTGCAGAATAAAACCTGAAGGAATCTTGTGCTGATTCCTTTATACATCTTGAAAGCACCAGAATCTCACCACTTATTTTTTCCTTCCCTCTTACCCAGTGTTCCCTTTCTCCTGCCACCTACAAACCAACCCATGTCATGTGTGGCTGCCACTGGTTCAGGGGACACACTTCAGCTCGAGGAGGCTTTAAAAGTGCATTTCAATCATCTGAACATCAGCATTCCCTCTCCTGGAACAAACATTTTGATTTCTCAGAGGCAAAACAGTTTAATTGCTTTATCTCAACCATTAAAATGAAAACATTCCTTCATTTAAAGTCAAACTTCAAAAGAGACTCTAAAAACAAAAGTGATCACCTTTTTCTTGTCTTTTACCTGCATGTTTCTCTTTTTTTTTTTTCTCTATTGTTAGAGCTGAAAAGAATTCAGCTTCTATGCAAAACTTCTCCAGCAGTATCTCTAAAACCAATTAGATTAGCATTTCCAATCTACCAACAGAAAAAGAAAGCAAACACCACCACAAAGTAAAGATGAGTGTTTTAATACTGATGACTTTTTTGAAGAGAGGTTGAAGTGCCATTTAGAATACATATGCTCACTTGACATTATTTTACAAAAAAATTGTTTCAAAATGAAATAAAGCCTCTTGAGTTCTCAAAAAATAATGATTCTTTTTTTTTCATTCCCCCTTGTCACAGACAGCAGCCAGTTCTGCATTGTTTTCCTGTGAAGTTCTGCCTAACAAGAACAATCCTTTCTATCTCCCATTTCTTAAGGCCACCCTTCTCCTCCTTTTATCTTTTTCTCAAAATTATTTGTCCCTCACACAATCTCTCACCTTTAAACCCTTTCAAGAATTGATTCCAGGCTTTCTAAAAACCCCTCCAGCTCCCACTTCAAAGATTTGGATCAACAGAAAAGCCCTGAGACAGGACAGGCTTTATTCAGCTTCTCCCCACTGTGGATTAGAAGCAGAAGCACCTCTAATTCTCTTCTCCTCTAAACTCCAGTCTTCACCAGGAATTCTCATCTGCATTTGGGTCATCCCTCTCCATTTTACTCTGAAAGATTTTCAAGAGAAGATGTGAGGCAACACAATTTTCAGAACAAACTCTGAGCCCCCAGGGCTGCTGCCTGTCTCCAGGGATGGTTACAGCCAAAAACCATCCCATGGAGAACCAGGAATAACACCAGGGCTCAGATCCTCCATCCTCTGGTGGCTTTTTGGCACCTGGATAACATGGAACACCAAATTTCCCCAAAGAGCCTGGTGATATTTCCTCCCAGCTTCTGCTCTCCCTCACTTTGTTTGCTGGCAGATATCAGGATTTAAAGTTCTTGCCTTCTGGTTCTTATCAGAGATATACATTTGCTGTTGATAGCTTTTAGTGAAAGTTATTATTAGGCAACTTTTCACTTTTATCTCTTATCACTTTCTGCTCCAGAAAACCTTATCACTCCTTTCACTAAGTGTATGATAATTGGAGCTTTGAAATTACAGGTACAACACACAGAGATTTAATGGATCAATTTGACAAGCTAAAAGAATTCTAGTTCCCTTATCTATTTAGCATTTAAATAGTGCTTTTTCCTAATTAGTCTGTAGTTATAGTTACCAAAGTAATTGTCAATGGCTGTAACCACAAATAAAGCAGATCTGTCAGAGCAAGCCTGATCTAACACTGGATCAGGACCTTTTTCAGGAATGAGTAAATACTCTACAAGGTTTCACTCAGAGCCAAATGTCTCCTGAGATTTTAGGAGAGCTGGATTAATGAACAACCCTCAAGAGAGACAAGTGAGCAAAATCAGACACCTACTTTCAGTCTTTCCAAGGAGTAGTTAGAACAAAAAAAGTCAGATTTTGTTTTGCACTCTCTGGAATGTCCATTGTGCCTGGAGCCCTGTGGTTTAAATCTCTGTGTACAGGCACTCATGACAGCCTAGGAAGTGTCAGAGTTCTGGGATAGAGGCAGCTGTCCCTACAAAAGCCTTCCCAAAGATCAGAAAAGTAGCACAAAAAATATGAAGAAACATCAAGATTTTATCCTCTTGTTTGATGTTTGACCTAAAAAAACGAAAAACAAAAAAACCCCAAAAGGAGTACTTTCTTCTTGGTATATAAGAAACATTTGTCCTATTATCCCCTAAGATCTAGCCTGAAAACAAATTAAAAAGGAACACAGGAAAGTGTTTTCCCAAGCCCCAAGTGCTGGCACAAAGCAGAACCATGTTCTTCCAGCAGTGCAGAATCCAGAACCACAGACCTGTGTGACCAAAACCTGCTCTTTACCTGACCAGACTTTTCTTCTTGGGTTCATTCCCAAGGAGCAAAAGCTGTGTGAGAATCCCACATCTCACAGACAAACCTTCATCCTTCTTCCTCTCCTTCCTCCTGCCCAAATCACCCAATTGTAATCACAGCCATTCCATTACACACAGTTATTCAAATATTGTTTATGTGAATAATTTCCAAAGTATTTCCATTGGAAATGCTGCAGGATGTGCAGTTCATGCCCTGGAACAGGCAGTGAACTCCAAGCTGACCACCACAAACTTCAAGGTCATTTGTTACTACTGAAAAGTGGAATACCTAAATTGGAAATCTGGAACAGAAACATCTCATCCAAACCTAACCCTTCCTCTCCAGTCCTGATTGCACACCCTGCAATCCCAGAGCCAAGTCACTGAGCTTGAAGATTTGAAAATTCACTCTGAAAATGCCATTTCCCTCATACAATACTCTACATACTCTCATTGTACAGAAATTATTCAGAATATCCCCCTTATCTCTAGGGAGAGTGAAGACAGTGAAATTTTGATAATTATTTACTCAGCATTTTAAGAAAAAAAAGGCCACATTTACATTGTGAGAGGAAAAAAAAAAAAAAAAAAAAAGAAGCTGTGCTACAACACAGAAAATTGGAGGTTTTTAGTATAGTACCTCTGAAAATATATTTTCCAAATGCTTTTCCCCAGCTTTATATAAGGTTGCAAAGGAATTTTGTCAGCTGGTTCCATGCAGATATTCATGGCAGGGAAGTGTGCATCCCTTTGAGGATGAGTATTTACCACGATCTGCCACTACTGCAGGGCTCCTGGATAAGAACTTTCCAACAGTACACACGTTCTGCTCCAGCCCTGCAAGCTGATTTAGCTTCCTATTAGGATTTTATTGCCTTTATACCCATGCAGAACCTTGCTCATTATTTTCCTGCAACTGCTTTACTGCCTCTGTCCATCAGAGGAATTTTCTGGAAAAACAGGAAACTATATGCTTCCAAGTTGATATTTTGTTGGTTTTTTTTTTAATTTTTCTGCAGACAAAAAGTCTAATGCTCAGCAGAATTTTTTTTTTTTTTAATTTTTTCCTCCTCAGTGCTCTGCAAAGCACAGTTTTGTCCTTCTTCACCACAGAGAAGTTGGGTAGATCTTTGAAATACAGAGCTTAAAAAAAGTCCAGTATTGGGTATCCATCCAAACCCCACTGAACAAACAGGCAAACCCAAACATGTCAACAGCCTAAATTTGTAATTCTCAGGCAATAAAAATCTCTCTTCAGCTTTAATGAAAATTCACTTGCATAAGGCTTGAGGGATCATGCATGGAAGAGTAATTAAGGCCCGCTGAGAATCCGTACAGTGATTGAATTCCTCACTAATTATTCAATCACCCACTGGTCCTGCTGCAGAAACACTTATCCTCTGTGAAATCCTCCCCATCCAGGATTGCAGGGCTTGGAAAAGTCCTCAGTTTTGCTTACTGAAATCAAATTTTTCTCTTTCTTTGTTCTTCTCATGAAAGCTTTAGACTTCAGTGAAGACACGGAAATTTCTGTAAAGCTGCACATTATTTCAAGTGTGTTTATGTCTTCAGAGCAGAAAAGAGAGAGTGAAGTCTCATATGAGCTCAGAAGATGAAGGAAGAACAGAAAAAAACATCTTTAGGAACCTCTGATGAGACTCAGAGGTCTCAAAAATACATCCCAACCTTCCTTAGAGGACAAACGTGGCTGTAAAGCCCGAGGAAAAAATCAAATACTGATTGAGGACAGAAGGGTTCTGTCTGTGACAAACACAGGGATTGAAACTGAGGCAAGAAAAACCACACTGAGTAACAAGAAATACCTTCCCAGAGTAAGCAAAGAACTTTAAAAAGTGACTTTGGAAGCTGGAGAGTCTGACAGATCCTGAAAATATACTTGACCCTTGATAGATAAAAAATATGGAAGAGCAGAATATTTTAAAATCTCATAAGGTCTGCAATTACACAGACACATCCTATTTTCCCTTTCCAGGAGCCTGAGGAGTGGCAGACAAAGGTTTTGTATCAAATTTGTACAATTCCCCCAAGTTTCCCACTCTGAGCAGAGGGAAGGTTCTCCTGACATCTCCTAAAGGCCAAAGAACTTCTCTCACCCTTAAACGAGCCCCAAACTCAGAGCACTTGGTTCCAAGCACACATCATTCAGTTTGAAATATGATTTGATTTTGTTTCCCAGTTTTTACACTTGCATTAAAAAAAAAAAAATCTATTGCAGGAGCTGTCACTTAAAAAAATAAATTTAAAAACTGTCAAAATATATCTTTTCTCAATTTTTCAGAATTGATCTCAACCTTTTCCCTGTCAAGACAAGAGACACTTCTACAGATCCAGTATTAATTTATGACTTGTTTTGGATGACCTACATATGCAACCAAAATAAAAAAAAAAATAAATTAACCCTCCACAACACAATTTTTCTGATAAAAAGGAGAAGAAACAAAGAGCGGGGCTGTGCTAAACACACATCACATGGCAGAATTCTCTCTCAGCAGCAGCAGATTTACATTAGGAGTTCTGAGCAAAACAGAGTTTTAGAAGAGAAATTTGTTTTAAAAGAGGAATTTGAAAGAGAACCAAGCTGTGGCTCTGTGGTAAGCACAGGAATCTTTTCCCCAGTGATGAGGGGAAAGCTGAAAGTTGTTTGCTTCTCATATTAAGAGTGGGAGATAGGGGCTGGCATCAGATATGGGGGCTGGCTTTGGATCCCAGCCCTGAGATAAGGGTTCAGGAAAAGAGAGGCTGCAAATGGCTTTAAAAGTGAACCTGAGAGATTTGATTGGGTGTGATAATGAAAGAGGCAAAGAAGGAATGTAAAGAGAGAGAGAGAGAGACACGGTCCAAGGAGCAGATAAAGGGAAAAAAAAATCTTTTCAAAGGAATGGATTCGAGCATGAGTGCCAAGTGAAAATGAAAGGATGCTGCTGGAGAGATTCTGTATGGATCTCCTTGTGAATGTTGGCTGCAAGGATGTTTAGGGACAGCTGTATATTCCAGAGCTTCCAGAGACATTCCAGAGAAAGAATCTGAGCATTCAAGCTAAGCATGACCACTAGAGCTAAGGGAAAAAAAAAAAAAAATCTCTAAAATATTCATTATTGCAACAAACCCCGTAAGTTTCCCTAACAATGTACAGCTTCTTTCTCTCCCTTTTCCATTAATTCACAATTAAATTTGAATCTGCAAGTGTTGCCTTGGGATGGAGTGTTGTGTTCACATGAAGAAAACATCTTAAAGTCAGTTTTTCATTTCAATATGAAGAATAATTATGCAGCCAGCACAAGTGAGGCACAAGGAGCTCTAGGGAGAGGGGAGCAGGAGTAAATAAAGACAGCTCTGGCTGCCTGATGAATATTTCTCTAATGCATCATCAAGGAGGGAAGAAGCTGGTAGCTGAGTTTTCATTCACCTCCAAAGGAAATTGCTATTTGAAAATAGGAAATTCCTCATTAAAGAGGCAGAAAGCAATGTTCCCACATGTGAAATAGAGAAAAGGGAGGGGAAATTATTGACAGAGCAGTGCCAGCCCTGAGTGTCCCCTGGGGTTTAACATCCCACACTGCAGGAGGAGCAGCAATGCTGGAAACTGCACCAAGTTTAAAGTTTTTTCATATAACTTTAGTCAGGGGGTTTGTTCACCTTTGCCCAGATGGGAAAGAAATTGAAGTTTCTTTTCACAGGACTGTTCCAATAGTGGGGAATAAATGAGTTTAACATTTCAGCAAACTGGGGCTAGCACAGAAGATACACAAAAGATAATGACAATAAATGTGCATCAACTCCAAACATCACCCCTGGCCTGGTCTGGACACCTGGTCTGGGAAAACATCCATAAGAGAATGAAAAATGAGAATCTAATTAATATTAAAGGTGAAGGGACCAACAACCAACAGGAAACCAAACACCAAGAACTGAGTAACTTGGGACCAATGAACATGGAACCAATGAACATGGAACCAGTGAATTTCTCTGGGGTTTATCTGTATAAGTGTGAGGGAAATTGAGTAAAGATCATTGTGGGGGAATTATTCTCCCTGCACAGCTCAGGCAGTGCAAGGGTGAAATTATTTCCATGGCACCTCCTGGCCAGAGCAACATTAAGGCAGTAGCACCTTAATTCTCTAACACTAAATATGTTGTTGGAGGGTTTTTGGCTGTTTTGTTTTGTTTTTCCTGCAGTTTCAGTGACACAGTGCCCACCTCTCCAGGGACAGAATTTCCATTGCCTGAACTCAAACCATCCTTGTTGTGCACGAGGCAGATTTTGTAAAACAAGCACCAGCAAAACACAGAGAGAGAACCCCAGGGCCTCTGCTGCAGCTGGCATCTCAATGAAGCCAAAACCACAGCACAAAACAATACAGAATAAATTCATTAATTAATTTAAAGCTGTAGTTCTACTAAAAAAAACAAAACAAATTTGTATTTCAAGTTCCCAGAAAAAAAAAAATTCAAACAACACATTTGCCATATAATCTGCTAAAATGCTGGTTATAGAAATTCACTCTTAAATGAACACTAATTTTTCCAGAGTTATTTTCAGACATAGCAGAGTTAAAAGCAAGTTAATGGCTCAAAAGTCAATTTTACCTCCATACTAGAATTTCCATTTGAAAATGGATTTGCACTTTCTCTCCCTATGATCTGAAAATCATGAATTTGAAGCTCTCTCTCTGAACCTTAAACAATTTTTAGATAGTTTCTTGAAATGCAAAAATTAAATAGAAACATTAAATTTGAAATGAAAGAAATGCAAAAATACAGTATTATGGAAATCCTGCAAAAGAACACTAATAGTTTATTGAAATTCCTGGCTTATATTTCTAAATGAGATGTTTAAAATTAGCATATTTTTACAGGAACCTCTAATGTAAAAACCAGCTATTGACTTTGTTAGATTAACGTTAATAGAGCTGAATTTATAGGATGCTCAAACCTGGACTGTAACACTATCAGCTCTGTTGCCAAGAAGAGATTTTCTGAAAAGCTCAGCTACAATTTATGTATCTAAGAAAAAGAACAACATTTCAGAAACTCTGGGTGTTTTCACTGAAACTGTGTTGGGAATGTCCTTGATGTGTTGATATATTCTGAAAACTGGGCAACTTTGCTTCTCAAACAGGAGATGAGATCTTTTGACAACACAGCCTGAAGGAGATTTCTGCTGTAACATCTCTGAGGTAAAAAGACACATGAAGGAGGAATTTGACCCTGCTGTGTCTAAGAAATATTGCCATCAGCTTTGTAACAAACAGACAAAACCAGCTCAGAAGTGAGGCTTTTCAGTGCCTTTCCAGAAGGAAAAAATCCAGGTGTTCAAGTTTGAAAGCTGTGGCCAGTGGAAATACCAAACAGGAGTTCTTCAGGATGACACACAAAACTTCATGTACAAAAAGTTTTGTCTGAAGGACATCCAGCATAATATTAAACAAATTGTGTTTAAAAATAAAATGTTAAAAGTGTCAAGCAATAGTCTGCAGGCCAGAGCCTCAATGTAGCTCACTCTGTTTCAGCAGGAAAATTAGAGCTAAACCCATCTCAAAGGGAAAATATCACAGCAGCAAAGAGACACTGGGGTGTCTGTGTGGAAATGCCAGCACATCCAGCAAGGCAGCTGAGGAGCAGACAGTCAATACTGAATGCCCACTCCATGGCAAAACTCCAGCTTGCTTCATTTCCTCCCTGCTGACCTTTTCAAATCATTAAGACATTAAAAAAACAGTTAGACATGCAAAAAAACACATCCTGGCCAAAAGCAACTGCCTGTGACTAAAGAACTTTAACTGCAGGTGGGCTACACAGGAGGCAAAAGCATCTGGGGAGGTGTCTCAGGTTTTACTCTGCTGTTTCTATTCCAGGGCTGCACAAATCCCAAATCACCTCATCAGGATAATGTGGAATGATCAGGATGTGATGAGAGAACAGCCCAGGGCACTCTGAGGTCACCCTGCTGACCAGGCTGCAGTGATTTCTTCATCTTCAGGAATTGTTTTATTGTTTTATCCCCTCTTTGGCTCTGGTAACATCACCCACCATCCCAGGAGCCCTTCTGCTCTCCTTTGTGGCAGCATCAACTTTTTGCAAGAAGCAAAGAAATTGTCTCACTGAGAAATCCCTTATTGGGTTTTATGTCCTTCTCCCCTCTCTCCTTGATTTGTGATTTTGGGTGTGGGTGGTGCTGTGAGGGCTGCAGCCCCTGCCCACTGCTCTGCTCCATTCCACTCTTCAATCTCTCTTGAACACCACGTGAAATTTGAGGACTTTATTTCAGTAAACTTGCAGCGTGCCTGACAGGGCTTTGAAAAGGCTTGCAAAACACTGTGGTTATCTCTGGAAGGGACTCATTTTGCCTTTGTACTCATCCTTTATCATTTTTAGAAAGCCAAGGGCTCACAGGAAGCCTGTACACATTCAGCACTATCAACACACAAAGAGGAGGAAAAATAAAACACCGCCAACCCAGACGCTTGTTACCTTCAAATAAAGCAGGAAATGTAATTAAAAATTTCAATTACAATTGGCATTTCTGATTCTGTTGCTGCAGGAGGCTGTCTTGCCAAAATTGGCAAAGGAAGACTCCCTAGAGAGAAGCTCTGAACTACATTTCAGACCACTTTATTAATCATTCCATCACCATCATCATCATCAAAACAGCTCGACTCAAATTCAGCATTTAGTGATTAAATGTTACACATTAAGGGCTGAATATTCAAAGATATTTACTTCAGATTATTTGTTCTTGTACAACTACCTGCACACAGGGAGCACTGAGTGCAGAGAGGGGCTTGTGTGCACTCAATCTGAATATTAAGGCTGAGATGAATCAGGCAGGAGACAAGATCCCAGTCCCATTTCCTCACATTGGAAAGCCTGCTGCTGCTTTATTTATAAAAACTGCAAATGGGCTCCTGTAACATGGAGTCTGACACTTCATGTGCACAAATCTCACCACACACATCTGTACAGATGCAGATTTCCCAACTTCATTTTCAAGCCTCATTGCCTGTCCTTCCTGGGCCGAGTTTTACCTTATTTATTACCAAACTTGATTTACATTTCCTTCCTTTTGGGGGTATGGCAGCAGCAGAGAATAAGTGACTTCTTTTTCAGAGATTAGTGGAGTTGGAATGGATAAAAGCCCAATGAAGCTGCTCTGCTATACAAGCAGGCTGTGAAATGAGGGGAGCTCAGACTTTGCTAGTACCAGGACTAAGTGTGTGTCACAGTCCTGAGCCTGGAGCATCCCTCCCTGGCTCTCAGGTGCTCACACACCTCCAGAGCAGAAGCTGTGCAGGCTCTCCCCACCTCTGCTGTGGTTAACTTCACTCTCAGCTTCCCCTTATCCATGCCAGACAGGGCTAGGACAAAGGGTGAGACAAAAGGAAAACACTGTGAAAATGCTGGGGCAAAGAAAGGCAGCACTGCAGAGCCTGGTGGGGCAATATTCCCCCAAAACCATCCACCTGAGCTTCTGAGCTGGCTTGGCAAACAACACACCCAACTGAGGAGGCTCTCCCAGGAAAAATAGTCCCTCAAGGGAAGGGAGGATTGGTGTTTTGTGTCCAGCTTCTGCAGTTAAATCACAGCCCCAGAGCCCAGAGCTGATGCCAAGCCGATGCCAGCTGAACACAAAACTGAGCAGACAGTGAGGTAATGGCCATAAAACTTCTACATCTGGATGTGGAATTCATCATAGAGCCTGTTTAACATTCCCAGATAAAACTTCTGAGGGAGGTTCTGAGGTGCACATTAAGAACAAAATCCTGCATCACCTTTTTACCAAATTAACAACAAAAAAAAAAGTGGAAAAAGTCAAGCAAACTTACATGGACACAGAGACAAAAGCAGTGACTGAATGGTCAGTGATCATAAAGGATGTGTTATCTTACATTTCATTTAAAAGCCATGCTAAAGACACTTAAAAACAAGGCTGAAAGTCCACTAGCAGTTGTTAGTTCAGCCCAAATCAGTTCCTATCTCAAAAGTAACTTTGGGTCCAGGAAAACAGCAGCTCCTTAAATCTTAGCTGACATCTGGTGGCAAACTTGGCATTTTCTGATATACAGGGCTTTGCAAATCTGAGCAGGTTCAAAAATGAAATAAAGGATTTATGATGAGCTTTTCATAGGTGGATTATTGTTTTGCATTGGAAGAGGAAGGACACACTTTTCATGCATTTTTGGGCAATTCCACATTTAGACCTGCTCATCAGGCACAGCTCCAGATAGGAAGGCTCACTAAGAGTGCCAAGTGAGCTTGAGCCATCATACATCCAAATATAGAGAGGAACAATTTAATTTATAATAGCAAAACGTTTAATGCAGCTAACCAAGTGAACTTTCTCAATCCATTTGTTCCCCAAAATCCATAATTCACGTGTTTTATGTGACAGAAAACGATAACTACACATCCATAGCTAATAGATTGATCATCTTGGGGTTTTCTTTTTGATGACTGTAACAGTATTACAGGCATGCAAATAATTTGAAATTACTTTTTCAAGGCTAGCACAGTGTTTTAATAGTCTTCTTTGTGTCAACCACCTGCCAAAGCTTCAGCTGAATCAAGCAGTTCCAGATCATTGGAACTCCAATTATTATAAGCACAAGTGACTTTTGGAGCAGCAGTGAGCTCTCCATGACAGCACTGGCAAGCACTCTCCAGGCAAATGAGTTAAACTCCTCTTGCTGCTTCTGATTGTGAGGTCATTCCCCATTTTCTGATCCTTTGCTTTCACCAGAAATTAGTGCAGGTGCAGGATGTTTCCAGCTTGAAAGGAGTATTTTTAAAATAAAATAAAATAAAATAAAGCCCAAAACATTCAAATCAAAAGTCACAGAGTTTTTCTCTATTTGTGCCCATGTGACAGTGACAAACTCACTGATGCCCAGGCAAAGCTGTGTTTAGTCAGAATGCAATCAGCATTTTTTATTGCCTGTTCCAAATGCAAACACCTTTGGTAGCTCTGGTCCCCCCTCTATTAACACCACTCACAAGGTGTGACAGCAAAGCAAGTGGAACACAAACAGCTCCTTTGCTGCCTCCCTGCTGTGATTAAATCTTTGTTCTGCCATCAGACCACTGTGGTGTGTTGGGTCATGACTTACCTGCTAAACAAGAGGTAATTCCCAGCACAGCAGCGAGGTGGGAAACAATTTTCAAAGGATGCCAGGATGAGGAGAATTTAGAATTATTAACATTCCTGAGACATTTTCAATGATATTTGCAATTTCATCTGAGACAGCATTTATAAACAACACATCCACATTACAAAATACAATTTCTCAACTTGAGATGTTGTCACAGTAAGAGATTTGTGTTCATTCAACATGGATCACTGCAATATGATAAAATCTGTGTGCATTGGAAAGTAGAGTGGGTAAAGTTTAGGATAAAGTCCACAAATGGGCTGTTGGCTTCCATTGCAATTGGACAGACAGCACCAGAGAGTGAGAGAGTATCACAGAATTAACTGGGTTAGAAAAAACCTTTGAGGTCACCAAGTCCAGCCTATGACCTAATGAAATTCAGTTCCTGTGTCCTTCCAGCAGGTCAGGAACACTGTGCTCACCCAGTGCTGTCAATACTGACAGTGACCAGGGGCCACAGTGGAAATTGCAAATCTCACTAGAGCTTTATTTCACTCCTAAATTAAAATGCTGTGTCAAGCAATGGTTTTTTTTTTTCTGGGATTATTCTTCAGAAAACTATGAAACTGCTCTTCCTCCATCCCAAAATTCTGCATCTGTCACAAATCTCTCAGTGACTTTCAGCTGTTGGACTGTTAAGCAGAGTGAAGCTTATTAAACAGTTAAAATCAAGTTTATTGTTAAAATAATTCTGTACTGCAAATTAAATGCCAAAAACAAAACCAAGGCCTCTGACTGGGGTTGGTGTTGGAGTGAATCCATCCCAAATGCACCCTGCTGTGACACTCTGCAGCTTTTGAGGTTATTTTTGGGGGAAATCCATCCCAAATGCACACAGCTGTGACACTCTGCAGCTTTGAGGTTATTTTTTGGGGGAATCCATCCCAAAGCCACACTGCTGTGACACTCTGCACCTTTTGCTGCTGTTGGGGTTATTTTTGGGGGGATCCATCCCAAAGGCCACACTGCTGTGACACTCTGCACCTTTTGCTGCTGTTGGGGTTATTTTTGGGGGGATCCATCCCAAAGGCACACTGCTGTGATGCCCTGCAGTTTCCTGCTCACAGGTGAGTGTCAGAGGGTTTTTCCCTGCACAGCCACCCTTCCTCCTGCACAGAGGCACAATCCCCAGTGTTCCCCAAGCCCCTCTGAGCTGGGACAGTGCTGAGAGAGGAAATTCTCTCTCTGGTTTTGAGGCACAAGGCACATTGCATCTGCTCACCCCGTGCTTTATTCCTGCATCTTTCATTCTGAGCTCGGTGTTTTGCCATCAGCTGAGTGCAGTTCACTCCACTCTGAAAAGTTCCTGCGTGCTAATCCCCCAGGAATGCAGCAATTATCTGCTCCCAGACAGGAGTTAAACGCTGCCTTCCAGGAGATTATCCCATCCTCTCTCATCCCTCCTGCCCTAGCTGTTCAAGGGACAGCAGTAAATTCTATTTACCACTATCTCAATAGGTAAAGAGCAGTCATTAGCTCCTGATACCATGACAGGGATTCTGAGTAAAGTGAGGATGAGCCAACTTCATACCAGCTCAGTCTTTTACTTACAGCGTGATGAAAAAGAAATGTTTTTCTATGGAAAGCTTTGAGAGTGCTTCACTTCTTCCTCAAGATTTTTGTTATTTTCCTTGCCCTTTTTTTCTTCTCCCATGCGTCAAAATGGCAAAGTGGAAAAGAAGATGGATTGAAATCACACACACACACAAAAAAAAAAAAAAAAAAAAAAAAAAAAAAAAAAAAGTTGCAGAATAATAACTTATTTTAAATTTCCTGTACTAACAATGCAGCAACATTCATATTAAGAGACCATGATCTATTAATTCACTGTTCAACAAAACACCTGTGTCTCCCTTTACCACTCAGCTTCTGAAAGCAGATGTGAAAGAATTGCTTATCCAACTGCCATTATAAATGTTCAAAGTGCAAACTCTTCCCTCAAGGCTCTCATGACTCCTCTTTTCACACCAGCACTGATTTCAGTGCAACTCAAATACTTTTGCTCATCTCCCTGCATTTTTTTTTCCCAGAACCCAAACTTTCCATCAAGCAAGAATTTAAAGAAACTTCAAGAATTTATCTTGAAGTACCTTTGCTCTGCTGCAGTTACTGATGGTAAAGAAGGAACAAGTGAAGGTGAGAAAAGCAAAACCACACTGAGACAGTCCATGCTTTGTGGTTTCCACACTTCCAAAAGAATTTTGAGCTATCCAAGAGCAGAAACCCCTCCTGTTGAGACTCTTAATCCCAGTCCCTTGTGGTCACATCCCTTAACACAGCAGCTGTTAATCCTGAGGAATGATGAAGGAATGATGAAGGAAAGGATTCAGGCAACCTGAGCCCATGTCAGAAAAAAGAATTCTTGATATTGAAAGAGGCTTCATGAGAAAGGAGACATCAAAGGGAGTATTGGAGTGCTGCTGTGCAGCCACCTGTCAGCAGAGTGGGGGAAAAGGCAGGGCCAGGGGAAGGATGTGCTCCAGCAAATGTGCATTTGTAATTTGTGGCATTTTGCATTTGTTTTTGTGGCACCAAGGCTGTCTCACCTGCTAACTGTGGAGGGGCCAATTTGCTGCTCTCCAGCCAGGCACAGCATCCTCTCACTACCAAAAACAAACAAGGAAAAGAGAGGCAGAACAAACAGATCTAATCAGCTCCTAAAAGCATTAAGAGCTCCTTTGGCTGGGTAAACCTTCCCCTTGATGAGCAGCCCTGCAAGAAACCCCTCAAAGGACAGAGAACCTCTGGGATCCAGCACTGCTGTCTGCCCTCCAGCCCCCAGGCTCCACCTGCCACAGCTGCCCAGAGCTCCCCAGGTTCTCTCTCACCTTCACCCTGCCCTCTCCTCCCACGGGCAAGCAGCTCTCTGCCCTCCCCACTCTCACTCTTACTGCCCAGAGGTCTGGCAAAAATCCATAAAGTCCCTTTCCAAGCCCATCTATTCCATCCCCTTGACTGAAGTTGAGACAAACCAGGACATTTCTCTCCTCACATCCTTCTCTGTCACCTCCAAGCCCCCACTGCGAGGGGCTGAGCCAGAGGTGACCTTGGCAGAGCAGGAGAATCCCCCAGGGGCACCCAGAGCATCTCCCCTGCCAGCCCAGAGGGGTCACAGTGCTCTCTGCCCCCATCCAGGTGACGTTGTCTGGAGGTGCCCAAACCAGCAGGGCTTATCAGAAATGAGCACCCAGGTGGAGTTAGGGAGCCACAGACAGGCAGGAGTGCCTCTGGATCTGCTCTCTCTTCACCTGCACACACTAAAATGGAGCCACTGGGGTTTGCAGCAGAGCAAGAGTGAGTTTAGGTTCTGCCTCACCAAATTTTAAGGAAAGAGAGCAGAGGAAAGGTAGTTTGGGTTTGTGGCTCTCTGTTCCTGCCCTCGAAGGGAGCAGCAGTTCATGGGCCAGGGGCAGGATCAGGAGCTGCAGTTCTCACTCTCTTTGCACACTGAGAAAGGAATTTTTTGTGTGAGCAAGATGCAAAGCAAGGCTGTCAAACAGCCAGCAGTTATCCATCCCTCTGAGTGTCCTTTCCCATGTGATGTCTGCAAAATATGGAAAACAAGAGCAGCTGCATCATACCTGTTCCCAGCTATATTCAGTAATGTCATCTTTTCTCCAAGCTCAGCATTACAACTTCCTCACCCACCTCGTGTTTATCTGAAATTCATGTTCTTTCCCAGCCACATCCTCCCTGGGGAGGTGCATTCAATCATAAGGATGTGTTTACTCCTCTTTGACCAGAACCTGCTTTTGAATTAGCTCTGGCTATTTTTTCCTGGCACCACTTGCTACTGCTGGAAGGATTCCCCATAGAAATGTTCTCCTCAAATCTGCTTTGCCTCCTCGTGATAGAGGAATTTTACATCCCTTACCGAGCCAAACTTTGTCCTTCTATCTATGAAACCAATTCTTGTAAAATTAAAATGTCTTTCCTACAATGGAACAAAAGGATTAAATTATCCCTGATTTAATTTCCCTGCCCCTGCTACCTTGACTTCCTGTCACTGTGAGCACAGCATTAAGGAGGATGCTGAAATATTCCTTTTTTAACCTGTAGCTTTCATCTTTTAATGATGTGGAATTAAAAAAAAAAAAAAAAAAAAACCTAGCAGTTTTCACTGGAAAATGGTGAGTTTGCAGTCAGACTGGGGAAGTGAAAGTTGCCTTCCAACTTAAACCATTCCATGATTCAAACCATTCCAAACTCATCCTTGAGAGCATGGAAGCACAATCACAGGGAATTCTCAGCTGTTCAATAAAAGATAGCACATGGTGGGTAAGATCCCATAAACACCTGAACTTTTCCATCAGGTGAGGGACAATGGACTATGCCATGAGACATGGAAAGTCTCTTTCTTTGGAAAAAACAGCAGAGGAAAGACAGGACAAGCACAGCCCAAACTGAGGTCACAGTAAAACTGTAGAGTTCTCTGATTCCTCCTGTTTGCTTGAAAATCAGAACTCCCAGACACAGTTCATGGTTTTCTGTAAAACTAAAAAACTTAAAATTGAGGGAAAGTTGAATATTACCTATTTCCACCAAAAACACACCAGCCATTAATACTCATTAGACTTCCATAAACAACTCAGCACAGGCCATAAAATTTCCAGAAATCTTACAACCATAGCAGCAAGGAATTTATTGCCACTTTTAACAACAAACTAAAACTCCAGTAATTCCCAGGAGACAACAATGAACTTGTTTGAACTGAAACTGAATCACTGGCCAAAGGCTGGCTCAGATCAAATTCTGTTTAAACCAAAATTCCTCCTCTGCTTCCCTCACTCACAACTCTGGTGACTCATTTTAGGATACACCATAAAGCCACAGCTTTGGGTTTCTCCCTTCACCAAGCTGGTGTGACACTTCCCAAATCTGTTCTTGCCACCATTAGGAATAAACCTTTAACAGGAAACTTTGACATTTATTTTGAGATGGTCCAGGATATGTAATTAAATACATAAATGGGGTTTTCTATTTCATTACTAAATGCTGGAGAGCACTGATCCTATAAGCAACATCTCTGGAGAATCAATACAAGCTACTGGAGGGTGATCAGGGAAAAAAGCTGTTATGCAGAATTACAGAGCTCTTGGAAGTTCTGCCACCTCCACTTTTGCCTCCCATTTGCCCAGCAACAAGCATCAACTTGTTTTTCCCAATACAACAGCCAGGAAAAAAAAAACAAACAAAAAACAAAAAAACAAAACTAAACAACAAAACAAAACAAAAAAAACACCAAAAACCAAAAACCTAAAAAAACCCAAAAAAAAAAAAAAAACAAAACCAAAAAAACACACACAAAAAAAAAAAAAAAAACAACAAACAAAAAAACCAAACAAAAAACCACAATCAGTCCAGAGGCTTCATTTTTATGCAAGCAGAATGTTTATTCCTGCCTGGATTTTTCTCTCCAAGCCAGCAGCTGCCCCTACAGCAAGGCAATATTCTCCTTTCCTTGCCAGAGGCTTCTGTGACCTGGGCTGGCACTCTGGGCATGTTTTATTAATGCTCACACTGAGATTCACTGCACAACCCACTGACATGCAGATTTTGCTCTTCCCATTCCCTCTGATGCCAGAAAACCCAGCGGTTATGCACAAACAATTCAGGCTGGGGACATGCACTGACTGGGACACAGTGACAGAAATGAGCCACAGGGACAGTGAAACATCCACAAATGACCCTGGAGAAGATGAACTCAGGACCTTGGACCCTGTCAGAGGCTCCTTCAGCACAGAAATCAGGGAGAGAACAGCATTTCCATGCCACCAAGCACTTCAGTTGGGATCAGCACGTTTGTTTTTATTACCTTTGGATGTTTTGGATCATTTTTCTTGAGCTTGCCATTAGAATTTACACAAACACACTGGACAAGGTTAACCCTTGATCATTTCCATCTTTGGAAGATGAACTGGAGCATAGGAAACATTATTCACAATTGGTATTTCAGCAGCAAAAGTTGATTTTTAGGTGGCACCAATACAATTACATCCAACAAAACAATAGCAACTTCTGCTTTTGACAGAAGCATGTATAAATGTATTATCCAAAATAGCCTGAAGTCTGCTAAGGAGCTCACAGGCCTTTGATCACAGCTTTGCTCAATATTTCCATAACTTCAGCATGATTATATTAGCAATGGCTGGTATTAAACCTAAAGAATTCTGCCTTGTGGCATATCCCTGACTCAGTATTATGTCACCTTCTCTCTTGGGAGGACTGAATCCTATGAAAGTCAACTTCAGTTCAACAGAACCAGGAAAAGCTCTTTTTTTTTTTTTTTTTTTTTTTTAATATGTTTTTTACTTTTAGCCTTTTGTCAAATACCATATAAGAAACTTAGGAACAACATCTTTACATTAGCAATTTCTGTCCACAAATACTGAGTGATACTGAGTGTAATAAAATATTTATCTAGAATTTATTTTTAGAACTATCATTCCCTCTGTCCTGCCCATGACAAACGTACTTCACACCTCTGAATGCTTTTCAATCCATACTTGAATCAAAAGGATGACTGGGTACAGTTTGTGTTCTGATTTATATATTTAGTATATAAATTATATATATTATAATTTATATATATTAATTATTATTATTTATTTATTATAATTTTATTTATTTATTATTATTATAATAATTTATTTATTATAATTTTTATATATTAAATATTATATATATATATTTAGTATATTTAGTTTAAAAAACATCAAATGAGGTAACCAGTTCAGGATAGAGCTTTATAAAGAACATGCTGCAGCATCAAAGTTCTCAGGAAATGAAGGGAGAAGGATAAAGCACCGTTTCACATAGGAAGGAATATTTAACTATATTAGCTTTCATAACTGAGTCTTGTTTTCACTTCCTCCTTGCCAGGTTTGAAAGCCACCCTGTGAAGCTGTGCTGGCTAATCCAAATTGCTTGTCAAGCAATGAAAGTTTGGAGAAAATGCCTCCAGACAATCCAGCACCACCCAGGCCACAGCTCATACTCAAGTCCTAAAACTAAGGTGTGGAGCTTTACAGCTTCCCAAAGAATAAATGCAGTTTCCTGCTCTCAAGGATTTGCCTTCTAAACCCCTGGTCCAAGGCAGGAGTCCCCAGAACTGATTCTGTCATGAATTCTGTGAGGACAAAGCCCTGTGCAGGATCAAGGATGAAGTGTAGCAATAAGGGTTTGGGTTTAAGCAGTGACTTATTGGAGGATGAGGGGAGGGAACACGAGGCTCTGTGAGTGCCACATGCACAAAGAGGGATTTTCAGCATTGCTCCTCCTGTTAAAGACTTCAAACATCCGTGATGAGAACTGCTCCAAAATCCCAGGGAGTGCATGAAATCCTGGCCTCAGCAGAGGGGAGCTTTGCATTTGTCCTCAGCTGATGGAGGACTGCAGGCTGGCTGCTTAGAGCAGGGAAATCTGCCTTCAGAAGTCATTTTGAATTCCTTTGTCAGACCTTTTGAGCCTTTAAAGACCTGCATTGGAAAGCTTTTGAAGTGCAGTTGAAGAATTAATTTGACTGCAATTGACTTCACTGAATCAGTCAAATCAAATCAGTTTTGTGATCTTTGTTTCCTTCCACGAGATTTAGGAACAAACAGCTTTTCAGGATGGCCATGGGCCAGCTACAGCCACCCTGGATTTGAGAGGTGTGAGTGAAAGTACACAGAGAGGTCCATTATTTGACTTACAGGGAAATTACTGTGTCACTCAACAGAGAATAATATCTATTTCAACAAATACACACACACACATATATATATATATATATATATTTATGTGCATATACACATACATATGTAGGTGCTGTCCTACCCAGCAATTCTTTAATATTAATACCTTTACCAGGAAACACAGGTAGTAAAGAAGTCAGAATAAGGGCAAGAAAAATCTCCCTATAATCCCAGATGTCATTTTAACAACGACTGATATATTACAATTGTATTCACTTTTTAACAGCGAGTAAAGCAGCCATTACACTTGTTACATTTTATGGGCAGTGTTATTGGAGAGAAAACGGCTTTGACAACATATATTTGAAAAATTGTTGCTCTTATTCACAATTCATGAATGCAGCCTTCCTGCAATATATCAAAGCTACAGCCAGGCTTCCATCATGGGGCATTTTAGGCAACAGTTCAGCTGTTAGGCTGGGGTTTATAGAATAAAAAAACAAAATACACCCCTCAAGGGTGGGGGCAGACTGTTTGGCTGGTGGCAAAAAAAAAGAGGGATTGAATTAAAGCTCTTTTTAAAGCTTAAGTTTTTCCTGAAGACCTGAGATTTAGGGATTTCACAACTGGCCTGAACACAGCCACAAGGAAAGCCCAAAATCCAGAGAGTGGGAATGCATTAACTGCAAAGGAGGAAAATGCCTGTTCCCCATTTTGTCCAGCTGATATTGCTCTTCTCTTAATTTGAAAAAAAAAAAAAAAAAAAAAAAAAAAAAAAAAAAAAAAGTGCAAATTCACAGGTGTTTAGTGGAGATCAATAACCAGGGCATACAGAACAAAAGCAATATGGGAATGCAATTAACTTAAAGTACAAAAAGCCCTTCTGCAAATGGGCTTATTAGATAATCATTAATTGCATGATTCTTTTCTTTAAAGCAAAATCAAGGTTAAGAAGTAAAAAACTCCAAGAAAGCCATGAACCTGGACACCTCCAGTACCTACCCAAAGTATACCTCTGAATATTTATAAATAGACACTCACAGTGCATGTGGAGGATTTGGAAGCAGCAATTCCCATTTTAATGCTCACTCCCTGCTCCCTCCTCAGTAAAAATAACATCCAGGACACCTGTAAGTGTCAGCACAGGACAGAAAGTGCTGCAGGTTTGAGCAGAGCTCAGCTCCAGGGGAAAGGGAGGTTCAGAGCTGTGACCTTGGTTTAAATAAACCTCCACCATCACTCCAGTTGCTCAGAGAGCTCACTGGAATTCTCCAGATCTGTGCAGAGCATATTTCTCACACCTACCAAAGGCTTTATTCCATCCTGCTGGCCATGGGATGTGCTCATGACAAAAGCACTGCCAGGGGAGGCTGGAGGAGAAATGAGGTTAAGTGGAATTGAGAGTGGCAGGTTCCATGTTCCTCTAGGAGCTCACAGGCAGAGGTGCACACACCCCAATCACCACCACTGGCAGCTCTTGTACCACTTTCAAAAGAAAGCCAAATAAATCCTGGCTAGCCTAAATCAAAGTGTCAGTAACTCTTTAAAAACAACAGGGGAAAAAAAAAAAAAAGTTTCAAAATATGTGTTCCATAAATAAAATATACAAGTGGAGGCTGCAGCTGCAGTATTGATCCCAGTTGTGAGTGGAGATGTAGAGAACTGCAGAGCTGGCACTCACAGCCTCCTGAACTGACAATCAATCCCAGCTTTGCCATATCCAAATTACCATTCTGCACCCCTCCAGTTGGAGGGAAGTCATTAATTAGGCTGGCTTCCTTACTCAGGAGGTAAAGGTAGAATAATTCCACAATTCCCTCTGGCCAGCTCCTTATTTACAGCTTGTGTGGGACCTTCTGCAAACTGATGGGTAAAAATCATCTCTCAGCAAATGCCATGCAGGGAGGTAAAGCAGAGCCAAAGAAAGAGAAAGGTGAAATTGTTGATGAATTTGTGGTGCAACTGATTACTGATCCTGAAAAAAATAAAAAAATGAGTGCTGCAAAGCTACGTGGGGAGTGCTTTTGGAATGTGCAATAAATCTGAGTTTGTTTTCTGCTGTAGTCAAGAAAAGTCATTCAAATGTGGCACCAAGGGAACACAGTTCCAGGGATTTTCTTGTGTTTCCTAAAAGGCTTTGCTACAGAGGGGCTTGGGAGCAAGGTTTATAAATTCACCTGGGAGAGGGGCAAATGTAAAACATCCTCTGGATATCCCTGAGGAAAGTAATTCAGCTGGTGCATGTGTGGGACAGTGACCAAGTGTCAACCTTTTATTGGCCAGGAATGCATGTTTTCTTTAAATTCTACATTAAAAAATATTTATTCCTCCTCTGCTGCTTTACTGCAGTCAAAGACAGCTCAGGTAGCTCAGGCTGTGCATTCACAGTTTGCCACCTCTCTTTGAAACCATTCTTGGATGCAGGGGGTGCTGTTGCAGGACAGATTTTGCAGTGTTGAAAGCAAACAAATCCACATTTAATGGGTGACTTTAAAATCTGACTCGAAGCAAACCAAAGTTTTGCAGCTTTTGATGGCAGAATTTGTTTTGCTGCAGCTTAATTTTTGACACCTTCCTGCTGCACCAGCAGAACACCTACAGGGGAGTGGGCAGGTGGAGGAACCAAACCTGGGAAAACACCAGACTTTTGGAACAGCTCTGGAGAGAGATTTGTAAATTCTGGCACAGCTGACACCTCCCACAGGGACATTTATTTCCATTCTGACAACATTTCCATTGAATGCCATTAAAACCTCACCTAACCCTCATGGTGGAGAGGCAGGTTTTAAAAGCAGCCACCACCAAACCACTTTGGGTCTCTCTAATCAGATATCAAACAAAACTCTGGTACAAGTCAAGCTGACAGGAAAATTCAAGCCCCAGAGCTTTCTGATATAATGCTGCAGGAAGGAAATATTCACTTCCTTGGAGGTAAATTAGCTACAGATTGGATCCAAACATTACCAGGAAATCCATCAGCTTGCCTTGATCTAACTCTGATGTGTAGAAAGGAAATGCAGACCTTAGTAAAAGACTGAATTACTCAGACTGAGTCTTGATGTTCTGTGGGATTAGAGAAGTAGTTTTACAGCACAGAAATTCTGTCATCATTACAGTCAATAGGAGCAGCTCTCTGGTGGAAAAAGTTTGCACACTAAGTCTACATGCAAGATAAAAACAGGTTTAGGTTTGGGTTTTGGGTATTTTTAAATTATCATTTTATTTTTTAATACATCTCTTTTCCATCCCTCTGTCTACCACTCCTTGTTCCTCTTTATTAAAGCCAAAATAATACTTTAAATGCATTTCTCCAAGGCTTCAGACCATTTAATTCAGCTGCAGGACATACACACCTCACCATCACCAAATATATTATGTTTTGTTCAAAAAGTCCACACACTTATTCCAGAAGATTTTGATCTTTTCAGAGCTTGGACCAAGCTCAGGAAATCACAAGGGCAAACCCTACACTGGTGCTGAACTGGAATTTATTTCAGGTGTTCTTCAGCAACAAATGAAAAAAATAAACCAAGTCACCAAACTGAAAAATGCTCCATTTTTCACTGCCTCAGTCAAACTTACTGACTTCACTCCACCTTTTCCTGATATAAATATTCTACATATTCTCAGTGATTGGAAATCAGAAGAATAAAGCTTACAGGAAAAGAAAGCAAACAAAAATTAGAACTTAACATTCAAATATCCACACTGAGAGAACAGTGAGAAATTTCCCCTCTCCCAAGTTTCCAAAGAAAGAGGAAGTTTGACTTTCTAATACTTGTTCAGGCATACCAAGATGCATAAGCACTAATGAAAAATAAATACAGATAATCCTGCTGCAGACCATTAATAGAATAATGAGATGTCATTAACATGTAAGAAGAATTTAAGGAGCTAACAAAATTTGAGAATGATTGACATGTGCAAGAAAAATAGATATACACTGTTTGCTCATTTCATTAAACTGTTTAGGAAAAAAAAATCTTAAATATTTAATCCAAATTTTCAGTCTCTAGTTCATGAATTACCCATAAGTAACTTAATTTTCTCTATTCTCAAGGAAAAAAAAAATATATATATATATATATCAACAAAACCTTAAAAAAGAGGGAAATGAGAATAAATAAAAAAGCCCTGCAGATAGTTGAAGGACTAAGCTTTATTTTGCCCCTCACTCCAAAATTTCTGATTATGGTGATCAAATATAGACTGGGAATATGTAAAAGTTATGAGTTCACATCTTACAGGCAGATGGGCAGGAAATCCATACCCCAACCTGCTTCATCACCCAAGACCTGCAGAGCAGGAAACAGAAATGTTCAGTCCCAGAACAGCACAGAAACAACAGAAACAACACAGAAAAGTGTTTTTATGAGGAAAATCCTCAGCAAACCATTTCTTTTCCATCCTGCTGCAACACTCCCAACCGCCTGTTCTACCTGCAGCCTGTTAACCATCCCAGAACCACTGAATTCCAGAAAATACCCTGAACACCAGAAAATACCCCCTGAATTCAGGTGCCTGATCCAAATGTTTTCCCTTAGGGGAAAACACTTTTTAGGAATCCTTAATTAATGTCTACAAAGCCCTTCCACTCATGGAATGTGCTGAAAACCCTTCCCAAAGTATGCAATCCAGGAGTCAGATGAACTGTTGTTGTGGGTAGTAATCCATGTGGAAAAAAGACTATTTTAGACAAAATAATTCTCTTCTTTTCCTCAGGGAATGCCTGTATTTGTTTCCTCTATACTTATGAAACAGCTAAATGCAAAACATTTATGAAGAGAAGCATCCTGGTGGAAAAAGAGTGAGCTCAGGAAGGCAGCTGGAGTGTAACTAATGCCAGCAGATAGAAACATGGAGGGAACCTGTTATCCCAGACACTCATTAAATTAGCATTCCCTTCTCCCTAAAAGCAGAACTCAGCAGTTTTGCCCCATTAAGTTGTGCCTTCCTGAGCACACCCAGGAGATCTGGAGTGTTGGCTCAGTGCTGGCCCAGGGACTGCAGCAAGAACAAACCTTCCTGGGCTGCCTGCAGCAAAGTGGGTTTGTTTTTTTTTTTTTTTATCCTGAAATTAAAGATCCTATTCCTGCCCACCTCACTGGGTTCTCAGCTGGTGCCAGGCAGCACAGCTGCTTCCATTTCAGTGTTACAGCACAGCTCCACCTCCACCTGGGCCCTGCAGCTGATGGGCACATTTAATCTGCCTGGGGGATGATGTTATTTCAGGCAATAAAGGGCCTGGGAAAAGTTTTAAAAGTTTTCCTAGCTGCAAAAACTCTTTTAAGAGACCTGCCCTATCTTAAAACCTATTGGGACTTGAAAAGCACAACCTGAAAAGAAAAACTTGCATGAGCATCAACTACAATAAATAATTGTTCCTAGAAAACTCCTTTGAATTTACTCCAGATCTTGCCCATTAATATCAAATTGCCAAGGAAATTCGTTCACTGTTGGTTCAGCTCCTTTGGGGTTTTGTGCACTGTAAGTGAATGGCACAACTGGACTCCAGAGCCACTTTAACAGGGAGAAAATGCCTCTTCTGGGGCAGGCGTGGATGCACCTGCACAGAGGAGTCTCACCTGTGCAGCCCCCACCAGAACTGTCCCCTCCCTGCCCCAGCCTCTTCTGCTGGCACCAAAAGTCACAAAACCACCACCAGCACAGAGCAGGGTTGGATTACAACCAATAAATAACAAATACCCAAGGTCTGATGGGCAGAGGAGGAACTCCTGACTGTGCTTTAGTCTTGGGCTGTCCTTTAGTACCAAGTTTTAGCGTGGCCCAAGCCTGACTAGATGGGCGGATAAATAAATAAATACCTGTTTGCCTTTCCCCAAGGCTGTGCTGCTGCAGCAGAACACCCCTTTGGTTCTGATCTCCCCCCTGCAGCCCCCAGATGTTTGTGCCCCTCAGGAATCCCCCTGTGTGGGAGTCCAGGGTGTTCCCCTGGCTTCCCTGGATGCCTTGAGACCCCCCTGGCAGGGGTCTCAGAGACCTTGGCAAGGTGCTCAGGACTCCTGGGGACTGGACTTAAGTCCCTGGAAAAAAATACTAACATTGCAGGAAGAATTACAAGTCACAAAAAATAAGTAGGGTATAAATTAGATTGTTAGAAGGTAGAAAAGTGAATTTTTAGAAATGTTTATACTAGGGAGTTTAAGGTTAAGATGGAGGATTTTGGGTGTGGTATGTCTTTTCTTTCTTCTTCTTCATGCCATCCATCTTTGAGTCAGGATGGCATTATTGGATTGGTCTGGGACAAAGCTGGACAGGGTAATGTAAGTGTCATGTATTGGAAAGTAATTGTAAATATTAGGTATGTAATTTATGGTATAAAAGATAAGTCCTGCCCCAAGGGCAGGCAGTGTGCCTTGGATTGTCTAGCTAGACAGACACTGTTAGTTAGAGAAAGAATTTCTTAGATAAGAAACAATAAACAACCTTGGAAACCTCATAAAACAGCTCCTGACTCCTCTTCAGAGATCAGCTGGGAAAACTTGGACTCTGAACCACCTCCATGTCCTGCTGTGGGGAACTCAAGCTCAGGAGACCCCTCAGACAGTGACAGCCCTGGTGCCCCAGGGAAGCAGGAGCAGCTCAGATCCTCAGGAGCTGAGCTCTCAGCATTTCCTTTTGATTTCCATCCTGAATGGTGTGGGAAGCATTCAAGGAAATAGCTGAGCCATGATAGGGGTGGAACAAGTGACATTTCTGGCTTCTCTTCACAGCCACCTGTCAAGGCTCAGGTTGCAGAGGATTAGAAAGCTCCAGGTAATAGTGGCTCAGTGTAAGACAGAACTTCTCATTCTGACTGACTCACTGTCAGTTTATAACCTGGAGCATGAAGGCTTCTAAATCCTCTGTAATTTTTGAACTGCAAGGGATTTGGGGATCTTATCAGTGAGGAAATAATATTGTTAAGGTTTCTTTCTCAAGTGTTTCAGGCTCACTAATAAATCTGTGAGCTCCTTGAGTTTACTTGGATTTGTCTAATATTTTAACATTTCAAAAGTTGCAGAGCTGGAGGTGTAAAGTTGGTGTGCTGCCAGCACAATGTTCCCTCAGTCCCTTGGGACACAGCTGGATGGACAGCCATGCACAAACTGTGACATTAATTAATTTGCTTTAATAAAGGATAACAACACTGCTCAGCCAGGATGTCTAAGAAAGGAATAGTTGTGCAATAGATAAATGAAAATATTTGTATTCCCAGTGCTGGCCTTGCTGCCCTGCCATTCTGATCAGAGCTGTCACAGCTGATATTGCAGCTCTGATTCAGAACTCAGAATGGGGAATTCTCTCCACCCTGCTCTGTGCTGGGGCAGTGCCTGCTCACCACTGTAACCCACTGTATTTACAGGTTCCCTGCTTGCCCTGTGCCAGGAATTGGGATCATTTCTGCCCTGAAGGCATTCTCACACAACAACCTGACCTTGTTTGAGTCCATCCCATGCAGCTGATCCCTGTGCCAGAGTCTTCTCTCCCACATCTGTGAGCACACACAGAGCACAGTTCCCTCGGTACAAAGCCACATTAAACTCAGAATTTCAGCTGAAATCCAGCCCAGATGAGCTGCAGTGCTGCTGCAAAGCATGCAAGGCAGATCAGCTACTGCAAAATGCTAAATATTATTTTTGCAAGGAGTTTTTAGTGTCACTGAGCCGCCTGCCTTGACAGAAAGGATTGCTGCCCACTAATTTAAAGTCATGTTTACCACCTCAGCACCTGAGGGATAATAATAACCTGTGCTGCTGCCATAACCATCCTGCTCCAGCTGCAAAGAGATTTTCCTGCAGCTCATCAGCTCAAATAAATGTCCACATTTGTGTGGCCTGAGAAATGCAGCACTCAAAACAACCCTGACCTCAGGAATCAAACCAGCAGCCTCAGAAATGGATAAGAATAAAATGCCAAGCACAGCATCTCAGCCAGGAAAAAGGTTATTATTAAATGTTTTCATATATATATTTATACACACACATATATATATTTAATCTAGGAATGTGCTCAAAGTATTAATCAATCCAAATTCTGGCTCCTCTCCCAGCCCTGCTCTCTGCAGTAGTTTTATTCTGGGTCCATGTGCAGAAAAAACACAAAAAGTCTTGGCATTTGAAAGGCTGATAAAACTCAATTTGTAATTTTGTCTGATAAACACTTCAAAACGTGGGGGGGGAAAAAAACAACATCAATCTCAACAAATAATGTGGGGAAGGTGCAGTTAATGAAGCTGTGCCATGGAAATCCAGCTCACTGGGGATGGCATTTTCCAGAAAATTCAGGTGTCACCCACCTGAGCTCACTCACAGTGGCACTGGGAAAATTCCAGTTGCTGTTAATCAGAGCCAATTTTCAGGCAGCAGAGAAGGACCTGCTCAAATTGTCCTCCCATGTTGGAATCCTTGGGTTTTTCCTGGTTCCTGCTTTATTCAAAGGAGGCAGGGAAAGGACTGAGCTGTCCTTTAAAAAGCAGCTCCCAACAAGTGAGTGGTGTTAAATGCTGTAATAAATTGGGGCTGATTTGATTTGATTTGACTTCCATGATATCTGAGGGAAATGAAAATAAAGTCTGCAGGAAATGTGTCAATTTTTCACACAAATCAAAATCGAGTGATTGTTTCTGTAACAATAATGGAGTTTGCCATAAACATTTCTACAGGGAGAGCATTATTGTACTCTGATCACTGCAGCAAATGGCATTAGGAAATATTCACATGGCAGGAGAAAATGATTTTATGAAGGTGTGGGGGGAGTTGTTTGTGTGTGAACACAAAGCTGTGTGCAGATATATTCCTAGTTAAAACATAAAAATCAAGCAAACAAAAGACACCCCCAAAAATGGCAACAAAAGAAATAAATTTCTTTGTGGAATGAGAAGAGAAACAATGAAGCAAAGGAAAAGTGAGAAAAAAAGATGTTAACAAAATCCAATCTTTAAGATCTTTCTTTTTTTGTGTGTCTTTGTAGAGAATAAAGAGAACATTTCTCTTCATTTCATCCATTTCCCTGGTTTGCTCTGCATGTCTGTATAATGTGAAACATAATGAAACACATTAAAAAGAGAAGAAATAAACAAAATTATCCAGACTGTAGTTATGGCATAATTCTGTCAGCCTTCTGATTTTCCAGGAGCAAAAGCTGGCACACATTTTTCCATTGCACATTCCACACTGATTAACAAAGCCTTCTGGTCTGCACAGTACTCTTTGCTTGTTTTAGAAATATGCAGAAAACCAATTATTTCTCACGAAATGTGAATTAAAAAATGGCCACGGCACAGACAAGGCATTTGTCTGAATGGAAAAAAATGGGTCAGCTTTGGTCCCCTGGGGCTGGTACCCTCAGAAATCTGCACTTATTTCTTGGCTCTGGAAAGCCCAGGAAGCAGAGAACAGAGTGGACAAAATGCTGGGTGAACCACCAAAGCCTGTCCCCAAAAAAGACCATTTGGGATTTCTGTATCACTCATTTCTGATGTAATAATGAACTTCAAATATAAGTATTTCATTGCAGGACAGTATGGGAAACCAGGATGATTTTATGGTGTACTGTAATTACTGAAACCAATTTAAAAAAAACATTTTATCACACAGCCCTCAAAGAAACACTCAACCAAAGATAAATACAAAAATAACAAGAAACAGATTCTGTTGGATGTCCTTTTGTTCTTCTGATGTGTCATAAGGTACAGGACATCTCATGAAAACCAGGAATGATCTCCCCAATCAAGCACAAATTTATCTGTCAATATGGGAACCAGACACACAGGCAAAAGTGCAATACAATTCTAATTGAATGGCAATAAAAAATGTCTTTAATGTACTGAAGCACTTTGGAGTGACAGCTGTTTATTATCCAGCCTGGACTGCAAGCATTACAGAGCACAAATTTAATGGTTTTTTCCTCTTTTCTTAAGAACTATTTAGGGACTTTCAGCCTTTCATGTATCAATCACAGGGACACACGTGGTTTATTGGCCAATTTCTGCATTTTCCTGTGGTTGGAGAGATGATATTTATCAGATTAAATCCCTTACTCTCACAGTGTGTGCATGATTTTTTTGCTTTTGCTAAGGAGAGCAACAAGTGCTTTTAAAGTGCAACTTATTCTCCATCTAATTATCATCCCATGGTTGGCCAGTTTAGTCATGGAGAAAAACACAATTCCCAGTTGGAAGTGGCCTTTTGGTATTTCTGCTACTTGGAGACTTCTGTACATGCTCAAGGGAGTGAAAAACCACCAATGCTGTTCTGCTGGGCAGCTCAGCAGGGTCCAGCCCTGCTGAGACAAAACTGTCCTTAAAAATAACAACAACAACAACAACAACAACAACCTCCATTTGTGCATGGGGAGGGGAGGGTTGGATATTAGGAAAAATTTCTTCACCTAAAGGGTTGTCAAGTCCTGGAACTGGCAGCCCAAGATGAATGGAGCCATTCCTGGAGGGGTTTAAAATTCATGTAGATGTGGCACAAGGGGTTTCACCACCTTGCTCTGCCAAATTCTTGTTATGTTCCCATTTTAAAATCCAGTTCTCTTTCTTTCCTTTTCCCAAATTTACTTATTAATAACATCACATGATTCCATTTGTTTCCCCCCTCAAAAATTCGATTCCACAGACATCAGTTTGATTTTTGGAGCCATCTCCATGACAGCATTTCATTCTGACAAAGTTGCTTTTTATTTTCTGAGGTAAAAAAGGGTCACTATTATGCTGAGACAGAAAATTCATAGAAAAAGAAACAAAAAGTGCCTGTCACCTCATTTATCTTCAAAACAATCAATTCCACTGCATCAATATTTCTTTAAAAATAAAAAGCTTTCCCAAATTATGACCTTCTGCTGTCTCACTGCTATTTCATGGCTGCCTTATAGCCTTGAGAAGAAAAAAGACAAAAAAAGGAGCTCATTAAAGACAAATAGGTAGAGCCTCAGTTCCTGCAGCACAATTGCTTGCTCCAGCTCCTCTTGTGACTAATAATCACATTATTGTGACTAATAATCACATTATTGTGAGTGAAGAAGGGCAAGAGATGAGTGGTGAGCAATGCAATGAAAACTGGGCATAGAAATATTCATTACTACCAGGGGATGCCATAAAAAAATTACAAAAAGGGGGACATTTTAAAAAAATTGTAAATAAAAATTTATCAAATGAGGGACAGAATCCTGCTTGAAAGGCTGCTGTCCATTCCTTTTCAATTCAGATGGACAAATACTGGTTGAAAGTGGTGGCTAACACAGTTCCAGAGGTAACTCCAGCAGCAGCTGCTCTCACACAGCCCAGGGGAGGGGAAACCATCCTGGGTGGAATTTTCCAATGGAAAATTCCCTCTCCTTTCCCTTTGGAATGGAACAGAGGGCAGTGCAGGGCTGGGAGGAATTCTGGCTGCCCTATGTGATATTTAGAGCTGCCATGAGCAGATTCTGCCCCAGGGCAGCCTCCAGTGGCTGAGAAATCTCCTAAAATTCTCCAGTGAAATCTCCTAAAAGCCTCCAGTGAAATCTCCTAAAATTCTCCAGTGAAATCTCCTAAAATTCTCCAGTGAAATCTCCTAAAATACTCCAGTGAAATCTCCTAAAGGCCTCCAGTGAAATCTCCTAAAATACTCCAGTGAAATCTCCTAAAATTCTCCAGTGAAATCTCCTAAAATTCTCCAGTGAAATCTCCTAAAATTCTCCAGTGAAATCTCCTAAAGGCCTCCAGTGAAATCTCCTAAAAGCCCTCCAGTGAAATCTCCTAAAAGCCCTCAGTGAAATCTCCTAAAATTCTCCAGTGAAATCTCCTAAAAGCCCTCAGTGAAATCTCCTAAAAGCCCTCAGTGAAATCTCCTAAAATTCTCCAGTGAAATCTCCTAAAGGCCTCCAGTGAAATCTCCTAAAAGCCCTCAGTGAAATCTCCTAAAATTCTCCAGTGAAATCTCCTAAAATTCTCCAGTGAAATCTCCTAAAGGCCTCCAGTGAAATCTCCTTAAAGCCTCCAGTGAAATCTCCTAAAAGCCCCCAGTGAAATCTCCTAAAATTCTCCAGTGAAATCTCCTAAAACCCTCCAGTGAAATCTCCTAAAATTCTCCAGTGAAATCTCCTAAAATTCTCCAGTGAAATCTCCTAAAATTCTCCAGTGAAATCTCCTAAAAGCCCCCAGTGAAATCTCCTAAAAGCTCCTCTGTGTTCATTTGGCACTGGAGGGAGCTGGCTTAGGCTGGAAATATTCTTCAATATATCCCCAATTCCAGATATCAAGATATCTGGCCAGATTGAGCCAAAGGGTTCAGGCTATCAAGAAAAACCCTGATTTTTTAATCATCTTACACATCTACACAATGAGTGCATCCACCAGCAGGGGGATGTTTAAAAGCTGCTCAGAACTTGCTGTAAAATGGAAATTTTGGCTGCCATGCACTGGTGTTCTCTGCTCCAAACAGCTCCTCCACTCCCAGTACACACACAGGGAAAGAGATCCTGAATTCCTTGTGCTCCCATTCCCAGGACATCAACAGACAGGCAAGAGAATTCCTGCAGTTGGGCACAAACTGGCAAAAACATCCAACAACTACTAATTTTTAGCTAATTTTTCTTGAATAAACTTCCACCATTCTACTCTGAATGCTAAAAAATCTACATGTTCAGTGGCTGCATTTTTCAGAAAATAATGTGTGAATTTTCAATTCAGAATGATTTTTCAATTAGAAATGTTGATTAGTTAAGATTTCTAATAATTGCTTAAAGGTAAAGCAGATAAACTACAATGACTTTAAATTATTTTTGCCAAGGATCATTTTTAAATGTTCAGTTTATCAAGGAAATGTCAAATTTCCTCTGACATGGCCTTTTTAGAAGGCAGTCAAATTCCCTTCTTCTTTCTACTTCTATGATATCAAGCCATACATTTAGAAATCCATTATTTGCATGATTGAATTCAATTTAATATTTCATTTCAAAGGAAAACAAAAACCAAACAAGCAAAAAAGAAGCTACAGTGGAAAGCCTGGAAATAAATAAAGGTCTCTTCAGATCAAAAGAATTCTGGAACAGAGCAACAATAAAAATAGAAAGACATAGGAGTTTTATACATGCTGGAGTGCAGACCTGATCCAAAACTCTTTCAGTAAATAGTTAATTTTAATGTACAAAAAGAGTTATGAAATTTATTTTTTATTACAATTTTGCACTCCAGCTGCCTGCATCTTGTACTGGTAAAAAAAAATACTTTCAAGAGCTTTTAATTTCCTTACAAATTCTGACAATTCCCTCAACACTGGTTTAGGATTATTGGTGCATGAGGTTTGAGAGCTCTGGCACTGCATGATTCAGTAAAAACAAAAACTAAATTGTGTGGATAAGTTTCCATCCTGCCCCTGATCCCCTGCCCTCACTGTCCTCTCCGGGGGATGGAGCTGCAATCTCATTCCAGTTTTGAAAACTGAAAAATTCAGACTAAAGGGAAAAGGAGGAAGCCTGAAAACACCTGTGGTCTTTATTTGTGAGCTGCAACTATCAGGAGAGAGCTGGGGAAGCATTTCTGGGCATTTCAGTTCCCAAAAATACAACTTCCAGTTCTCAGGTGTTAGCACAGCATCACCTCACCTGATGCTCTCCATTTCTCCCACGTTTTTCCTTTCCTCTTACAGCTCTCTGCTTTGCAATCATTTAACAGCCTCAGGTTGAGGAATATTACTCATCAAAAGAGAAATTCTGGATTTAGTTTGGCCTTCTCTGAGTAAAAAAAATAAAATCAGTGACACTTCTTTGCCAAGCTGGTGATAGTGGTGGAAGCAGAGCCCAGCCAAGGCTGCAGAGGACTGGTGGCCTTTGGGACACTCCAGCAGGGCTGGCCAGATCTGTGCTCTCCCCAGGGAGATTTTTCACAGAAAAATCCACTTCAGTTAAAATCAGACTCAACCCTGCCTCTTTCCCTACTGAAACACCTCTCACATCACCAGCTGTTCCAAAATAATTGTCAGTGCCAGGATGGAAAACACACCTCAGGATCATTAATAACAAGTGAAAACCTCTTACCTCAGACAAAGCAGGACCTGCTCTCTCTGCTCCTTCTTTCAGCTCAGCCAGAGGGAATTGTGATGCTGGGAAGGGTAAAAAGTTTCACTTTGTTATGTGAAGCAGGTGTTGGGGATTGTCATAACTGAGGTCAAGTTAATAACAATCTAATGAGCAGCAATAAAGAGTCAAAAGCAATAAAAAAAAGAGAAAATAATCTCTAGAGTAATCAAGCTGTATTTAATATACCCAGAGAGCAAAGGACTTTATTGAACAGGGGAGGAGGAGGGTGCAGGCAGGGAAAGGTGTGAGCACAGTGTTGGCTCAGTATTTTCACTGAAAACAGGAAAAACTGTCACTCTCCAGGGGCCTGTAAACCCAACATTTTGATAAAATGGTGAATTTCTTAATACCAGCACACAGCATATTTGTGATCCCCAAAGCCTCTGGTGTTAGCTGGTATAAACAAAAAAATAATTCAATACCCACTGCTTGTCTCCTTTCATGTTTTGTTCACAACCAAATAACTCCTGAGAACCTGAGCCCAACCAAGCATAAATGCACATCTTCAGAGCTGAGTGTCTGAAACAGCTCCTGATAAAAAACAGAGAGGAGGAACATGGGGTGTGTGCAGAGGCTTTGTATCACTAAAATCTGTGTACAAACTGAAGCAGGGATTATTTGGGTAAAATATCTTGTACAATAATTAATATTTATTCACCCTAAACTCAGGTGACTGCTGTCTCTGATATTAAAAGTGAAAATAAACTTAATAAGTGCTACTCTAAAGTATACACACAACCCAAACCAGCACCTATTCTCTTGAAGGATTATAGTGTCTCAGAATTTAAAAATATACAGAATCTCTGTGTACCTGAGTTTAAACTTCTCTGTAAATCTTTGAAAGGCTTCTCTTGAGAAAAGCTTGTACTTCAGGGGCCTGAATGAGCTTTTCCAGCAGTGAACCCACCCAGAGGCTGGGCCAGCTCCACATCACTTGGTTGCCAGGTCTCACATTCCTGCCCTCTCACATTGCTCTGTCACAGGCACTCTGTGGTCCACATACCTTTAATTTTACATGGAAACCCATGCAGAACACATGCACCATCTATCCATCTGGAAGACAAAGACAAAAACATGTTTATTCAAAAGAAAACAAAAAAAAATCTCCGATTTATATATGCAGTGTGATTAGAAACTAGGTTGTAAACATGGTCTGTGGGCTTTGGTGACAGGTTTGAATTCAAGGTTTTAATTCACCATTGCTGTGATTCACCAGATAAATTCTGTGCCTTGTCTCCCTTTCATGCACATCATGAGGAAAAGTTCAATTGGTCATTAAGGCAAATGTAACCTGGCCTCAGAGGTTCCCTGCAGGGTCACAGAATTATCTGCTCTTGTGGAGCACAGTGATTTTCAAATAAAATGGAAATCACTGGAGGTGTTTCATGGTTTTGAGCTGGGTTTGGATCATGACCTATAAGAAAATATTCTAAATAATTCTAAAATTGGGAGGAAGAGAGAAACAGAGAGGGTCTTGTCTGCCAGTGCTCATTTGGTGACTCTCATATTTGTACCTCTGTGTACAAATATTCTGAAGTCCCAAGCAGTGGGCAAAAAGAACCATTTTCCCCTGTAAATGGAAACTGGTTCTTCTTTCTTGCTGCAGGAAATTAATTTGGTTTGAATGTTGCCTGCACATTTTGAACAGTGTTAGAAAAAATGCAGCAGACTTCTCATGGAACCTGGAATTGCTACACCACCTGTTAGAAAGGTTACACACTGCTGTGGTAATTAATGTGCTTAATATTGAACATGTATCTGTTGCAAACCTTCCTCTCAGCTCTGATTTCTCCAGAAAGTCCTCAATGTGTTTCTGGCAACAACAACAAAGGAATCACTGCACTGATTTCCCTCTCTGACTCCTGGCTGCAGTATAATGTAAGAAAGAGCTTTTATTCTGTGCTGGTTTAGAGTTTTCCATATCAGCTGCCTGCAAACATCTCTAAGCTTTCTCCACCAGAGCTCTGTTGTCTTGAATAAACATCTCAGAAACTTCAGGGAGAAATCAAGGTGCCCAAAACTTCTGGAAGTCAAGATATTTTGTTATCTTTGACTTTGCAGTCTGATTCCTCAGGTAAGCAAGAGGAGCCAGAGTGGACCTGCCCTGATCCCTGCCCAGAGCCACTGCCAGTGTGCCAGCCCCAAATCCCTGCTGGGAATGTTGATTTCCCCGTGGAAATGCCCAAATCCCAAATGCTACCTGAGTCAGAAGGGAAGTTTCAAGCCCTTGCTCCAAATCCTATTGGCCTTATTGCTTGATTTTAGCTTGAAGGATGTGAAAAGAAACCCAAATAAGGATTCTGGGTTCAGAAAGTGACTGAACAGAAAGGACATGAAATTGCTTGAACAATTTTCTTAACTCTTAGGTCTTTGCCTCTGCTCAGTGAACTTTACTCTTGTGATTCAAAGTGTCATTAGACTGCCATTATCATTACAGCTGAATACTTCTTCATAATTGAAGAATGATTTAGGAACTAAGCAGCTTGACATGGTGGCATATTTTATCCTAACAACTTTTAAACATGAAAATGCACTCCACATGCTCCTTTTCCAAGAAACTAGGCAAAAAAAATGAAAGCAAAAATATTTAAAGAGAAATTAATCCACTGGAAAAAGCATTAAAATACTCTGAAAGTAAATGTAATTGTTTTTAAACCCAATGTTTTCGTAAGATAAATTCACCGTTGGACAGGCTCTTTAAAAATCAATTTGCACTCGCTTCCTCTATAAAGATTTATCCCAGAGAAAAAAAAAAAATCCATTAGTATTAAAGTGCTTAAAAACTTGGCAGACTATCTCCAAAGGCATCAATTTCTACTGCTAATTAACACTAATTATTCACTCAGCAGTTGTAAGCTGCATTTGGTCCCTGAGGGTAGATGAGAGATTTGTCTCTCTCCTCGTGTGCATTCAGTGTATTTGTTCCCAGAGAGTTTCACATTCAGGCACCACAATGGTGTGGACTTGGAGACCTGCACAACTTTCCTTTTCTGCTGCCAGGAGTGGAACAGGATTTTCTGGTGTAAAATAAAGAGTCCATGTTGTCCCTCAGTGTCCTGAACACTGCATGGAAGGTTTGTGTCTCCTGTTTCTCTGTGGTACAGACTCGACCTCTCATGTTCCCTCAGTGTCCATGTGGGTTTAATTTGGCATTTTCTGATTGCTCAGGCTGGAAGGTTTTAAACAGCTCTGCAAAACTCCAAGGTTATTGCTCATGACCAAAGTTACCATAGAGCCTTTTTCCTTTCCTTTCCTTTCCTTTCCTTTCCTTTCCTTTCCTTTCCTTTCCTTTCCTTTCCTTTCCTTTCCTTTCCTTTCCTTTCCTTTCCTTTCCTTTCCTTTCCTTTCCTTTCCTTTCCTTTCCTTTCCTTCCCTTTCCTTTCCTTCCCTTCCCTTCCCTTCCCTTCCCTTCCCTTCCCTTCCCTTCCCTTCCCTTCCTTCCCTTCCCTTCCCTTCCCTTCCCTTCCTTCCCTTCCTTCCCCTTCCCTTCCCTTCCCTTCCCTTCCCTTCCCTTCCCTTCCTTCCTTCCCTTCCCTTCCCATCCCAGTTAAATATCCAAATTCCCCAGGTTGCTTTTTAAAATAACTCTCATATCTTTGTTTCATAGCCAAGCAAGGTCCAGCCAAAAAAAAAAAAATTAAATATTAAAATATTTTTAAAAATTAAAATATTTTTTAAATATTAAAATATTTTTTAAAAATTCAAATATTTTTTAAAAATTCAAATTTCTTGATGCAAGAAGGAAAGAAAAGAGGGCTGGTTAGAAAACCTGCAGAGAGGAATATTAATGCAGCACGACACCCCCTGTGCCCAAGAACAAAAGATAGATAAAGATAGATGTGTGTGGGAGAGAGAAGCAATAAAGGGTCAGTAATAAAAGAAATATATCACTTGTAGAATTGACTGGGCTTTACTTGAGATTTATAATCCATTCTAACTGTAGTAATTTGTGACTCCTGCAGACTCTGCCTGTCAGACGTGGCATTTTTGGAGAGCACCACCCAGGAGTGAGAGCCAGGAAAAGTGGGGGCTTCTGGCTCTTCCCTGGTTCTTTCCAGTGATATTCCCTGCACTGGAATTTTCTATTTTCCTCCATCAGCCACCAGGTGACAAAAGCAGCCAGAAGGGGTTAAAAGGCTTGCCCTGAAATTGCACAGTGAGTCAGAAAGTGAATTTGTCTGGTTCCTGAAGGCTCCTCATCCCTGCCCTGAGCCCAGCTCAGCTCCCAGGCTGCTCTGGATGCAGGATCTGCCCTGTGCATCCACAACACCCTGCCCACAAAAACGAGCTGATTCCAAACTCCTGGCACTCTGCTCCACTCATGTCTGGGCAGCATTTTAAAGCCCTGACTCATTGCTTATTCATAGGTTTGAGTACTCATGTAGCCTGGTTTTAATAAGAAAAAGAACAAATAAAATGGAGGTGAAAGAGCAGGGAAATGTCACAATTTCCAGTAAAGGCTAAAATTTAATTTCTCAATGTAACTCACATCATCCTGCAGAAACAGAAGCTGCATGAAGACATTGCCTTCAGGTGGGATTTGCAAAGGAAGAGTTTAAAAAATCCAATATCTAAAGGGAGCTCAGGTTTTGGGTTTGTTTTGGGGCTTTGTGGTTTTCTTGCTTTAGTTTGCTTAGTTTTTATTTTCCTCTCTTTACATCTCCATTGTTTGACCTTTTTTTTTTGAATAATCCTTATTTTGCTTTTCTCCTCGACTCTTAGGGAAGTGTGTCTTGCCTTGTTAAAGAATAATTATGATGTTCTATTAATCATTTCATTAATAGGAAAGGACCATAAGTGACTCTTGAGGGTTTTGAAAGTCCTTATTGAAAGCAGGAAAGTTGGAATAATAATCCCTTATGGATATATCTTTTTTTTTTTCCCCCCTGCATTCTGAGGGATTGTTATTTAATTAAAAGGACCCTGTATTTCTGTTTCTGGTCAGTGTGAATAAATTAAGGTGATTAAATTTAAAGCACTGCATTAGTTGAACTGACACTTCCATTGTTGCCAACAAAGTAGGAATCTGCTATAAATAGAAATCAGTCTTAGGAAGTTGCTCTTCTGTTGTGTTTGCAGCTTCTTTTTGCAACTTTTTTTTTTTTTCTGTAGGTACTTAATTCCTTTTTCCTGGAATGTAGACTTTTGCATGTTCTGCCTGCCCAATAAATAAAAAACAAAATTAAAAAAAAAACACAAAACATTATTTTTTAAACAATTTTGCCTCCTGCTCTATTGAGCAATCTAAAGGATTTAGTAAAGGACAAACTTATAGAAGTAATGAAATTTCACATAAACTAAGGATAAAAAACACAATTTAACTTTGTGTTTAGGGACAAGGAGAATTTCTGCAATAACAGAACCTCATTTGAAAGCTCAACAAATACAATTCAGCTGATACCAACATGATGAGCAATCAGATAAATCTTCTTGATGTCCCAACTAAAATCCACCTTAATCTCTTACAGGAGCTGTAGGAGATTCTGTATTTGGGATCTGCAATTCCTGGCTGCTTTTTTGTGGTAAAGGATGAAGAATGGGATGGAAAGTCCTGAGCAGAGGGAGCTGTGTTTGTGTGGGTGCATCCTCACCATATGGGTGTCAGATGAGTCTGGGCTTCCAAACAGCCTCTAAATTGGCCTATTTGAAACAAATCATGTTGACAAACACACACAGATGGATGGGATGATGATTTTTGTGGCAGCTGAGGAAACAACCTTGTGTATTCTACTTGTATGGTAATTTTTATTTCTTTTTGCCAGAAAAACTGCCATTGTGAATGCCTCAATTCCCCTGGAATAAGCACTCTGGGGATTCTCACAAAACTTTCTGCAAATGAGCAAATGTTTATGAAAGTATGCAAGAGTCCTCTAAAAAATAAATGGGAAATTCAAGGTATTGCAATCAGTATATGTTTATAGAAAGAATTTCATTCATTTGGATCTGTGTGGGGAAAAAAAAAAAAAGATCAATTTATTCAAATTGAAACAGGTCCCACTCTCAGATTATGGAAAAAGATTGAAAGACTCCACTTGACTTTACCAGGCTTGGAATTCTGTCCCTAAATTTCAAACATGCTCCATGCAGTCTTTTTCTCTTGGAAGCTCTCACTGGCCAGTGATGGTGGATTAAAGATTTTTTTATTACTTTTAATTTCCACTGAATTCATGGAAGAAAATGAAGCTGCAATTCCTACAGAACAACTGTGTTTACACCAAATCTACAAAGAGCTGTCAAAACAACCTCCATCATGTCATTATATGGAATTAAACTCCTCTGTGAGGCTCCTAAAATTTCAGCAGTGGCCTGAATTTGAGAATAAAAACAATTTAAAGCAGAAAAGCATTCATCAGGGAAATACAAAACCATGAGAGAAGTAATTCAGGACACAGCCCAAATGCCAATATGGACAGCATTTCATCAGTGATGAACTCTAACGTGGGAGAAAAGGTGTCAATAAGGGCCAGCAAAAGGTAAAAACTCATCTCATAATTATCTTTTTGTAAAGCTGATTCCAAAGCATTCTCCTCCCATTTCCTCCTTAATTTTTATGAACAAATTACCTACTTTAGCCCTGTGCAATTAAATAGTTTTTGCCTTGGCTGCCAGATATTTCTGGGACATATTTACAGACAGGAAAGCACTTCACCCCCAGGGAGAAAAGTATTTCCACAAAGATCACAGCAAAGATCTCAGACCTGAATCCAAGGAAATTGTGCCCATGGCAGCAGCCTGGGACAGGACACCACGTGCCATTGTCACCCTGCTGCTGGCAGCAAACCCCTGAGCCTGGCTCACCTGAGCCCATCCATACTAATGCCTTGTTTCCACAGAGCCAAACCAAGGGGCATCCTGAAAATGCCCTCTGTGTCACCACCTCCTAAACCTTGGCAGGTAGCTCACTCCAAACATTTACTTTCAGACAGAGAAGATGCTCCCCTGTGTCTTTATTTCAATTTAAATTCCATTTGTGCTCTTTTGTCAAATTTTCCACGTTGAGGTATGAATAATGCTGACATTAGCTCTACCATTACAAGGCTTGAGCTCTTTAATTAGATTCCCTTATTCCACTTTTTTTTTTTTTTCCCCCTGAGGTTAAGGTTTTCAACTAGTCCTCTTTCTTCTAAAGCTGAAGGCAAAAATGTCATTGCTTTACTCTCATGTTCCTCTTCTTTTTCCAAGCACCACAATATTCCTTTTCCAAGGCATTGCCTGGAACTGCCTGCTTTGACTGGGGCCATCCACTGCACAACAGCCATGACAGAATTTCCCCCAGGATTCAGATTTGCCCTCGGATTTGTCTCATTTTGGGTGTGAATCCTACAAAATAGCCTTGTTTCTGCCTGCCTAAATAAGCAGGAGATTCAGAACATTAAAGCTCTGATTTCAGAACATCCTTTTCCACTCCTGTCCCAATCACAAGGATGCTGCAGAAGGTGAACTCTTGGATTTGATTTGTTCCTTTTGCTTTCCCCATCACTTCTGTCTCTCCTACTCACAAACATTGGAAATTCTTGCCTGTGTTCCAAGGCAAGAGAAGTGCCAGGAGCTCTCACCGTGTTCCTGGGTCTTTTAAATTACTTGGAGCCAGCAGCAGCTGGAGAAGCACCAATGATGATTCTCCTTCTGTGCACATCACCAAGGAGTGACTCTTGAGAAGGGCCCATTTATGAGTTCACTCTTAAAATTTGCAAGTCCTGTTGCTCCTCTGAGGCAGAGAAGCTGAGCCTTGGCTTTGAAGTACTCAGGACTGAGGAAGAAGGAGTGGAAACTCTCAATCCCTGACTTCTCTGCTTTACCCCCTTGGAAACAGAGCACCTCTGAAAATACCAGCCCCATCTGCTGTGTCTCAGTGCCAGGGATGTGTTCCTTGCTTCTGCCTTTTTTTTTTTTTTTTTTTTTTTTTTTCCTGGAAGTGAATTTTTGAAGCTCTTAGAACAAATCATTCTTGTCACAGGGAGATTTCTCAAGGACACCTTAAGATGTAGACAGCGAGACATTCATGTCTCAGTGTGCTGGGAGTAATGCATGAAAATCTCTTTTTATGAAGGATATAAGGGAGTCATTTAACTACTCTGTCCATGAGCTCTGGCAAGTCATTCCTTAACCCCCCAGTGCTTTTTATCTTGGGAAGTGATGCTAAGACAAGATAATGTCCAGCCTGTAAAGATTTGATGATAATGATTCTAAATGCTGGGTATGAAGAACAAACTCCTTAGGCTATTTTCTAAGTTTTAAATAGATTTGGGGAGAGGGAGGGAGGGGGGCTGATGAACTGTACTATCCATTGTTTTTATAATGGCAAAATTACCAAAGAGATATGAGTTCAGTATGTAGGAAAGATGCTATACCAAAAATCAAATTGCAGTATATTGTCTATTTGAAAGCAACTTCTGAAGCAGAAATTAATTTCCCACTTCTATTAAAAAGGATCCCTGACAGTTTGAGAGAAGGGGAGAAAACAAAACAAAACAAACCAGTGTGAAATGAGATGCTAAATCCCCTCAAACAGGCATCACAGCAATGCTAAGGGACAAGCCACATTCTCAGCAGAGCCAAGGGTGAAAGTGTGGCTGCTGCCCCCAGGATGGATGTTCCAAGGGCTGACACAAAGCAGGGCAGGCATTTCCTCTGGCAGCTGGAAAAGCCAGGTGGAAAAGAGGAGCCTCTCTGTGTCCAGCAGCCTCAGTATGTAAATCCATTTGTATCCATTAAATCCTAATTCTGCTCCTTACCTGCCAGGAAAGGAAATAAATCCATCAAGGAGGAACAAGAGCCAGGTTGTGAATTCTCTCTAAGGAAAGAGATGATGGGCTAAGCTCCCTTTTTTTTTTTTTTTTTTTTTTTTTGTCACTGTGAATGGAACTGTGGCAACCCTCCAGAATTGCTCCCACTTGGGAAAGAGCTGAATTTGGCCCTGCACAAATAATCAGGTGTTACCTGTCCCCCAGGCAAGGAGACAACCTGAGCTGTAGCAGTGCTGTTAAATTGGTAAATCACTGTGGAGGAGCTGGTTCAGCTCCCCTCAGCATCCAAAAAACTCTGTGCCTGTGTGTTTGGACAGAAGCACACGTGGCTGCTCCTGGCAGGATATCCTTGGGCTCACAGAAAAGGGAAAGACACTTTGGATGTGAGTGGGGGTTCCAGTTCCACATTCTCACCAAGATGAAGAGTGTCCTGTGATACTCAGCCAGGATTTATAGAGCTTTGTTAGGACAAAATGAAGTGAGCCTGGCATTAAATTCATCCCTGAGAAAATAAGTGTGTGCAGTGATCATTGCAGTGCAGGAAAGAGAGCAGTGAAGGGAGGAGGCTCAGAGTGGGGGAGGTTGGATACAAACCATCCCCACACTGCCATTTTCTCCTAAGCAAGGCCACTTCTTAAGCTGTGCTTTATTCTCTTACCTTTTCTGAAGCTTTACTACAAAAACAGCTTCTTTTTTTTCCATTTCCCCTTCTTTTCTCCTTTCTTCCTCATCTTTCTGGTAAACTGCATCTCAAAATATTAAATATATAATGTTATATAATGTTAATATATGATATTAAATATATAAATTCATAAATATGAAATATTAAATACAAATATTAAATTAATTTCAATGGCTGTGCTGGAGCCCTGTAAACCCACCAGCTCCTCTGGGTTGTGCAGTGTGGATGTGACACTGAGCACTGCTTGCACCAGGGTGTGCAATGGTTGAACTCAGCTGCTCACAGCAAATGTTTGTGCTCTGTGCAATTTTCTTCTAAAGGAAATTTCCTTGGACATGGAGAAGAAGGGTCTGATTTTCACTTTGTGCTGGCTATGGTGGTAAAAAAAAAAAAAAAAAAAAAAAAAAAAAAAAGAGAGGAGACTTGAAAACAAGTTTTAAATGTAAAGGGAAAAAAATCAAGGTATGAAGCTTCCAGGAAGCTACTGGAGATTGCTGGGCTGAGAGTGTACCTGAAAACACACGAGGTACATGAGGTGTGAATGCAAGGAGTGAATTTATCACCTTGCTGCTGTCTCATCCAGACCTTTTCTCTGTTTCTAAAAGCTCTCAGTTCCAGGCTCCCTTCTATCCAGCCCTAGCTCTGGGATTTGTAAAGCCCTTTTGCAGCTCTCTTGGTACCTTTGCATGATGGACAAAAGGCAAAGAGACTCAAGGCAGAGCCCTTCCTCTCATGACAAGTCATGAAATAAAATAACAATAATAAAAATAAAAATAATAAAAATAAAAATGAAAAATGAAAATAAAAATAAAAATAAAAATAAAAATAATAAAAGCCTCAATAAGTCCAACTGATTCCAACTAATTTAACACCATCAAGAACTTCCTTCCCATCACAGGCTCCTTAGGATAAGCTGATAAAAATAAATCCAAATCTGTCAGAGGGCACAGAGCTCGACTCTCAGCCCCAAACAAGAGCCATTGGCACCCCAGCCCAGAGCTGTTCCAAAACCTTCTCCCTGTCCCAAATTAGCACAATCAATCAGTTATGCACAGAATCCCTGCACATCCTATTTGAAAGTATAATTGCCACAGCAAGACAACACAAACTAGAAACATTAACAAATCTCATTTCTTCACATCCCCCTTCTAACCAAGAACCTGAATAATTTACTGGAGGCTGGCAGCTCTTGATTACATTTTTGAACCTTTTTAAATTGTCTGAATGAAATTTTAAGACATTTAAGTGACAGGCAAAGATAGCACATCCTTGTTTCCTGTGTGCAGGAAATAATACACAAAGTGCCAGTTTTTAGCAGCCACAAGTCAGATTCTCCAGAGTTTTTTTCTGCCAGGATAGAATTCCTGACTGCTCTTGTGTCCAGGGATGAAGTGAAGGCTACTGGGAGGAAAGAGGATTGCAGGGCCCAGGCATCACAAAAGGAGATTAAATAATAATAATAATTTTAAATTATTATAATTTTATATAATATAGAAATATTAATATTTTAAATTATTATAATTTTATATAATAAATCAATATTTCTATATATAATATATATTATATATTATATATTATATAATTTATAATAATATAATTATATTGTATATTATATATTATATATTATATATTATATATTATATATTATATATTATATATTATATATTATATATTAATTATATATTATATAAATTATATATAATTATATATATTATATCTATAATTATATAATTTTAAAATTATGACAAGCTGGCTATGTGCCAGTTTATTTGGTTGATGAGTATAACAACATCACACAGCCCAATTTGGGATGAATTTTATCCAATTCATCCAAAATTGGATAAAATTTTCAATTAATTTTGGCATTCATCCAAAAAAGGATGAATTTTATGGAAAGACAGGACTTGAAGCACCATCTCTATATCATGGGATATTCAGGCCTGAGTCGTGTCTCTTATCCCTGAGAAGTGACATGGAAGTCTCTGGTATCATATTAATGAAATATTTATAATTACCCTTTCTAGACTTTAGACTGTGGATAAATTAGGCAGAAATCTTGGGATTTCTGAGCTTCTGATCTTGAGAAATCTGAGCTTGGCTGGAAATCTCATTAAAAAAAAATTTAAATATTTTGAAATTGTACCTTTCTGCCTTAAGAGTGAGCAGATTTCCTTGTGGTATTTCTAATACACATTACTGAAAATTTAATCTGACACATTTTTTGTGCTTTTTTTTTTTTTTTTTTTTTTTTAACTCCTATACAAGAGACCCATTAAATAGGATAAAAAAATGCTGCTTTCAGTGTATAGGTGAATTTCACTTTTCAGCTTCAAACCCAGGGAACACAGAGGAGGTTGCAAGTGCTAAGCAGCTCCCAAAAATAGGTCCCTTGTCCTTCAGAGAAGGAGGAAACAGAGGATTGTGAGGAAGTGAAGGCTGGCAAGCTCTTTGAGCAGTTTTAAACCTGTTCTCCCAGATCCATCTCACATTCCAGGAAGACTTGAGTTCCTATTTTATCTTCTTCACCAGGTCACATATCCATAACACAAGCTTGGGGATTTCTCTAATCTAAATTGTCCTTCTGCTTAAAAGAGAAATGCATAATGTGGTCGATATTTTTTACCCTGTTAGAAATGGAACTGTGCAAGCCCAAATAAATCATTTGTATGTGACAGGCCCAGAGCAAATGAGAAAAATATTCTCTTCTCCCCATTATGCCTAAAATTTACAGGGTTTTAATGATTTAATGAAATGGAGGCAGAACCACTGAAGACTTGTAAGGGAACTGGAGGAATATGAGAATGTTTTGTCCTTGCTGTTACCTATTGATTAACAATGGGAGAATTTTGGCTGAAAAACCCCCCAAACATCTCTTCTGTAAATGACAGGGAGTCAATGCCCCCTCCAGCTGCTCCATGGAACTGAACTGGGGAAAATGAAGCCTTGGGTAATTTCTAATAGGAAACAAAGGATCCTGGCAGTGCACTCCAAAACATAGGTAAGATGCTATTGGAAAATAAATTCTAGAATAGAGACATAACTTTAAAAGTACAATGAAACTTATAAGGATTGTTTTTCATCTCATTTTGCTGAGGCCCCAACTCTTCACACAGTGAATTAATACTTGGTGTCAGTGTAGCCTTGCAAATTGCAGCTTCTTTATAATTTGCCCTCTTGGAGCACCTTTCACTGAATGGCTTCAAGGTCCATTATTGAAATGAGGCTGCACAGCTGTGGAGATGCTGGAAGGCAGATAAGAATATGAAAAAAAAAAAAAAGCACCTTTATTTTTGTTTCTCATTATTCTAATAGTTAATAGTTTTGGGGCTCCTTTTGAAAAAGGGGGAATGTGTTTCATTAGCAGGAAACTGAAAGGATTTAGCAAAAAAAATCAGTATCTCTTGCTAATATATGGTAAAAAAAAAAGAAGAAAAAAAGTAAGTGCCAAAGAAATCTCAACAGCAACCAAAGGAAACAATCATAAAAGTTCTATGAGAGAACCTTTTCAGACTGCCCAAAGGGTTATTCCCATTTAGCACCACATAAGGTCCTTCAAATTATAAATTACACACAAGAGGTTAACCCTGGAAATCTGATTTAGTTATTACCTTTCCCTCACACAGAACAAATGAAAAGAAATACAGAGAAGCAGAGGAGAAATGAATCCATCAGAGACTGGAGCGTGTCAGCGTGAAGCAATGACATTTCAACTCAATTTTGCAAATAAAAGGAATGTTTGGGGAAGGGAGGGATTGAGGAGTGAGTGCTGGAGGAAAGGAGGAGTTCATTGCACAGCACCAGGGCTGGGCAGTGCAGAATGCTGCTCTCCCTCTTGAGCTGGGTGTTAGTCAGGTTAAACTGAGCCCAGTTAGGACAGCCAGGTTAAACTGAGCTCAGTTAGGACAGCCAGGAGTGGAACCCTGGAAACAGGGCCACAGGAATGTCACCAGTTCCCAGAAAACCCTTACCCACCTGCCTGCTCAGCAGAATAATGCACAGTGGGCAGGGCAGGGCCAGGCTGGGTAAGGAACCACTGGAACTCCACAGCTGCTGCAGCACACCCAGCACAACCTCAGTTTGGTGGGAAAACCTCTTCCCTGACTGAATTCCAAAATTATTTAATTTTTTTTATGCCCCAAGCACACCTTTCCATCCTAATGACCTATTATTCAGAATTCCTGGGCTGATAAAGTGGCAGATTTTGCTGCAGGTTCCCTGGCACCACCAGGCTCCCCTGAGCTCCTGCCTTGCTCTGCTCCTGTTGGGCTCAGGGTGGTTCTGACTTCCAAACCCAAAACTGACTTCCAAACCCAAAACTGACTTCTAAACCCAAACCTCCCAGCTCCACTTGTGCAGCATTCACACAGCTGGGAAGAATTGAACTTTTATGAGGCTGGGAAAAAACAAGGCTCAAACAAATTGCTTGTAATTTATAAGTGCCAAGTGGCACTTCTGGCACCTTAATTATGCCTTGTTTCATTATCCTGGGTTGGTGAGAGCAGCTCTGATGCACAGATTTCATTGTGCAGCTCATCTCAGGTCAGCAGGTCTCATCTAGACCTTTTCTCTGTTTCTAAAAGCTCTCAGTTCCAGGCTCCCTTCTATCCAGCCCTAGCTCTAGGATTTGTAAAGCCCTTTTGGAGCTCTCTTGGTACATTTGCATGAAGGACAAAAGGCAAAGAGACTCAAGGGAGTGCCCATCTCCTCATTACAAGTTATGTAATAATAATAATAATAGTAATAATAATAATAGTAATAATAATAATAATAATAATAATAATAATAATAATAATAATAATAATAATAATAATAATAATATAAAGCCTCAAGGAAATCCAACTGGTTTAACACCAGCAAGAACTTCCTTCCCATCCCAGCAGGGTGGAGAATTTGTCACTGCAATGCCTGTGCCCCTCTGATTGACCTGCAGCCCTTTCCTGAGCTGCAGTGCACCAGGGCATCCTTGGGAACACAGATATCCATTCCTGCTCAATTTCGGGGGGTTCATTGCCACAAAATAACCAGCAGCATTTGAGTACCTTCCAAAGGATTCCAAATCCTCTCAGCACATCAAAACAAACTCCTCAAAGGATCCCCCAGGAGTGTCCCCTGTGGCAGAAGAGGCTGCAAACAGCAGCTGCTTCTGCACTGCCTTAGAGCAGGCACAATGAAATCTGTGCATCAGAGCTGCTCTCACCAACCCAGGATAATGAAACAAGGCATAATTAAGGTGCCAGAAGTGCCACTTGGCACTTATAAATTACAAGCAATTTGTTTGAGCCTTTGGTTTTTCCCAGCCCCATAAAAGTTCAATTCTTCCCAGGCGGAGCGAGGCTGAAATTGCAGAGAGAGTTCTCCAAACAATTATCTTCACTTGGGCTGGGAGCAGGCAGGTTCCTGATGGAGGAGTGAGGCTGTTCTCATGTGTTTGCAGTCAGCAATGCCTGTCTGAGTGACAGGTTTGTGCTGGAGCAGTGTGAGGTGCTGCCTCTCCACTCTCTGGAGCAGCTGCTTGGGAAAGAGTCCAAGAAATGAGATCAGACCCCAAATAAGTAGGGCAATTAGAAAGTAACCATTGTCTTCCTCTCAGTCCCAGAGCAATAGCAAAGCTTGGAAAAATGGCCTTGGAGGCACAGGTGGGGAAAGGCTTTGGTAAGAGCATCCTGCTCAAATTTAGGGAGAGGCACCCTGGTGTCAGGGGAATTGTGAGAATTGTGAGGGACCAATCTGCCCTCTGCACAGGGCAAGGCCACCCTCTGCCACATCTGGTGGCACATCTGGTTCCTATTTTATCTTCTTCACCAGGTCACACATCCCTTCTGCACAGGCCTGGGGATTTCTGTAATCTAAATTACCCTTCTGCCTAAAAGGGAGATGCATAACGTGGTTGGGTTTTTTTTTTTACCCCGTTAGAAATGAAACTGTGCAAGTACAAAAATGTCCAAGGTGTGACCTTTTTTGGGCCAGTGGTGCAAATCCTACAGGTGATGGAGGGAACACGAGGTATGAAATGAGCCTGTGTACAGAAATATGAAAAAAAACATGCCAGAAAATACAGCAAATATAAGATTTTTGATGCCTGAGGAGGCTGCTTATCCCTTTTTTGCCTTTTTGTCAGTGAAAAGTGATTGACAACTGTCCTCAAATCCAGTAAAAGATCTGCAGCTTCTAATATTTTGCAGGGGGAATATACAGGAACAAAAGCAATTAGGTGCCACTGCACGAGTCCTTTTCCTCTCATTAAATGTATCCAGGGAAAAGCAGAAAAAGAACTCTCTGCTTTGCAAAGGAATTTTTTTTCTCCCTTCCTTCACAAACTGTTTTGTTCCTGTGGCTTTTCTTTTAAATTCCCAGTGCCCAGCTGACTTCAGCTCAAAGACTACAGATATATATGGAATTTACTGAAATTAGCATGCCCCAAAAGTCTAAACAAGTATTGTGGAATTTTACAAGCAAGAGGAAAGCCTGAGAGACAGAAGGGTTCTTTCAGCAAAACAAATGCTTATATTTTTGCTTTAATTGGTCAGGAAAAAGAAAGAAAATGAGGATTCAAGGAGGATTCAACAACAAGTGACTGGCTTTTGATTTAAATCTTATTTTTATGAGATTTTTATGAAGTAGTGAAAGGAACTTTGAAGTGCCTTCTAGTGATAGGGCTTAAATTCTTTCCCAGAGCATGTTCAACAGAGTCCATCACAATATCAAAAATCAGAAAGAATTGATATATTGCAAGAGTTTGATGACAACTGGCTTAGGAGATATCTCAGCTCTTCTAGCAAACCATCAAAAATTTTGGAAAAAGATAAGAGGAAAATGTAGAGCCAGGAAGAAAAAATGAAATTACTCAAATTGTTTGCTAGCATCAAAATTTTGAGAAGGAATTTATCTGATAAAGAATTAAAAGGAGCCATGAGTCACCGTGGTTCTGTGGAGGAAAGATTTGCCAGACTAACCTAATTTCATATCCTGGTAGAATTACAAATGCAGTTCATGGAGGTAAAACCCTTAAATTCATGTAAATGTGATGTTACAGCAGTGTAATTTACAATATTCTATTTAAGTTTACTATTGTACCATCTTCATATAAACATGAAGTGCATCAATAACCAGCCATATGGCAGATTTTACAAACCTGTTTTCAAGGAAAGTTGTCGTGGAAAAATGGAATTTTAGTGCATCGCTGCCTCCCAGAATTCAATCCTTTCATCAGTGATCCAGAATTAAATATAAAATCACTATTGAGAAAATTGGTGGCTGCTGTAGCTGCTGCTTGAGAGAAAAATTGGTAAAAACCTGAACAAAAGTTCTTGGTAAATTGGGGGAATTCAAGCAAAGGACACTTGGAAACAGGGAAATGCAACAAACACAAGGAATTCTGGCCATGCCCACCCTGATCACACAGGGTTTATAGCCTGGAAACAAATTACTCCAAAAAGATTTGCTGCTCTGAGTGGATTTGGAGCTGAATGGATGAGTTTCCAGGATGATGCTGCAACAAAAAGCACTAATGAAATCTTTATATAAACAGAGGCAATGTGAGCAGAAACAGAAATGTGATTTTTATCTCCTCCCACCACTGGAGAGTCTGATAGAGAAACTCTGGCATTCGAATAGATGGTTTACAATGGGGTGCTTAAAGGCTCACTGCATTTACCTTATCATGGGAAAGAAAAGAGGTGTCTCAGGATGAAGGAGGAGATAAAAATGCCATGTCCTGTAGTTTTTTATTTCATCTGGTGGAATAAAAGGCAGGAAGATAAGGGAAAGGGATAGAGGCCCAATAAAAGTCAGACACTCTTTTTTCAGGTTCAGTCTGGATGTGTCTGCACAGAAGGGGTTTTAGTAAAACACTCCTCAGCAAGAGCAGCGTGGAAGAAATCCAGAATATTTTCTTTTCTTGGAAAGTTTAGGTCAGTAGAGGCCAGGTGCAGGCACAGGTCAGGTCTAACCCTCCAGGAACTTCCAGCCTGCCCACCTTTGTGCCAAAGGTTGCAAACATAGTTCCCTTTAGGGGATGGACACTGCTCCAGCAACAAACCTCACCTGCAACATCTGTGCTTGAAAGTGGAGGATGTGAGAAGTGTGATGGTTTAGTACCCCACAGTCTAAAACTTAAATATCCAACCAAGGAAAACTCCTATTTTCACACAAACAGCCAAGGCTGTAGCTTTCTCTGTGTTTTTAGACCCCGTACAAGGCCTTCTGGAACTTTCTCATCTCATAAATGTCTTATTTTATTCACTAAAGATTTTCTTGTGTGCTGCAATGAGGTGGCTTCCACTCCTGCTCTGCCAAAGCTCTCCAGTGCTCTCTTCCTGGCTGAGGGCTGAAATTTGGGGACACAAGAATCCTCCTTCCTGCCAAGGCTCTTCACATCTTGCTGTTGGGCACAAAATCCAAGAGGAGACTGTCCCAGGTCCCTTTCACTTCTTTTTTCAGCTTCAAAAGGGAGGCAGCACAACAGCTTTTCTCTGCTCACCATTGATCTGCCTTTCAATTTGTGCTAATGATTAGTGGAAGTAGAACACCCAAAAAGGAGCTCAGGGCTAAATGACATCTATCTTTACATTTCTGGGGGAGGAGTGGAGCATTTAAGAATTGATTTATGCACGCCTGTTGCAGAAATTTAGGAAAATGCAGAAGTTTGTTTGGACCTTGGTGTGCCTAACCCACTCATCTGCAATGGGCTTCACCCCAAGGCTGGGAATAAAGCCACTAGATCCCATGCTGGGTTGGACACCAGGTTATTCCATGGTCCTTATTGAGAGTTATTCTTTTAAAGGAGGATTTAAGGGAATACAATCTGCAAGGAGAGAGGCCTTCATAAATTGGGGCCATTGCATGAACAGATGTGAATAGACACATTGCAGCTGCTGCTGCACAATAAAAAAGAAAGAAAAGGTGTTCAGCAGCTCTGCTGGAAAGGAATGCTCACTGTAAGAGGCACAGTCTATTTCTCTAAGGCTGCAGATTCAGTTCTAGAGTGCTGCCATGCAGATAATGGGGTCAGGGAGAAGGATGGAGGAGCAAGGGGGTGCAGAGCACAGACTGCATCGTGCTGCTTTCTCAGCATGGAATGTGCTGGGAGACCATTTTCTCACTAAATGGCACTGCAAGAAGGAAATGCATTTTCTATCTGCAGCATTTTTCTTAGAAATGCAAATTTTTTTTTCTCATTTATGTGACCACTGTGTGAGCTTATTCCCAAAACCTCTGGAGGCAGCACATCTGGAGCAGGTCACAGTGCTGTGGCTCAGGAGTAGGAGGTGAGTGCTGCTCTGGTGTGGGTGTCCCACCAAGGAGTGAAAGTTGTGTTTGAAACTCCCTGCACTTGGCTGGTTTGAGCCTCCAGCCCCACCCTGGCTGAGCACAAACCAGAGCCTGCAGGACTGGGAGAGAGCTCTGAGCAGAATTTCCAGTAACCAATCTAACACAAGATACAAATTCTATAGCATTTACATACAGCCTATAGGAATCATTCTATTACCATACTGTGTTACACTTTAAACTCTAAAAACTACTCTTTGGACCCTAGGAGGGTCTTCTGTGACCTTTGGAGCTGCTCTTCCAGCACCAGGCATTGTTCAATCAAGAGAGGATTATCCTCTGCCGGCCATCCATTGTCTTTAGGTTATTTAGTAACTGAGGTTCGGTATCTTAAAGACGGCTTTCATTTCAACCTCACTTATGGTTTCTATATTCTTAGAATCTAAGCATTTATACTTGTAAGATTTTTCAGATTCATCCTTCCTTACAGACTGGGGGAGAGCTCTGAGCAGAACCTGCTCCTCCAAACACCCTCCTGCTCCTCTGAGCCCCAGCTGGTGCTGGAAATGAAATGGCAAACAGCCACTGAGGCATCCTGCAGGGACCCTCCCTGATCTGGATTGCCTCTCCCATCATGATCCCAGCTATCTCCAGAGGGGGAGAGTGAAAATGAATTTTTTCTACAGCAGACACACAGCTCAGATTGGTTGGAAGGCTGAAGAATGAGATCTAAGGAGTCAGTTTGATCTCTTAAGAGGAAAGTCTCAGCATATTCTCACACTCATTCAGCCCTGTGGCACTGAGAAAATCTCTCCAGAAAGGATTCACCCTCCTGCTGCTGATGGAGGGGGACAGAGAAAACAAGAGTGAGCCAGGGTGAATGTCTTGGCATAGAAATTTCAAGCTACAATTGTGCATTGTTTCACCTCTTTCCTTCTGCTGAATTGTACATGAACAGCTCCTGAGTTTCTGACATTACTTCATCCCCAATAAATTCATTTGAATAGTTATTGGCTTGGTGTTCACTTACAAATATTCAATATGAAGAATATAAATTGTTTCAGCTGCATGCATGGAATTGATGGTATATTTGTGTTTCCCTGAATTTAACATCTAGATCAATGTTTCTGGAATGAACACTGACAGTTACAAATGTGCCTTCTGTTAAAATCACTCTCAGGTTGGCGACTGTGATTAAAATTGCTTGGTGGGAGATTCACAAGAAATGAAGTCTGGAGAAGGACTGAACTCAATTTTGATGAAAGTTCTTAAACAAGATCTCAAGAGAGATGGTGGGAGTGGAGAATGAAAATTATTCTACCAGCTTTCAGCAGAGTGAGACACCAAAATCATGCTATTTTCCTCAAAACTCACTCCTGCTATTTTCCCCAAAGTACTTGATCCAAACCCCAGCATGTACACTGAGAGGAAAAATATTTTGCAGTGGAGCTGCACTTCAGGAAGAAATTCTAATTAACGTCCTGAAATGCATCTACCAGGGAGAGACAGTCATCCTGCACTTGTCATATTTCACAATAGCCACAATTATTGCTGGGAGAGGACTGCTCTGGCAGGAAATGCTGACCTGGGATCTGTGGGTAGTTACCTCTCTCATTTTCTCCTTGAGCAGTAGGGAAAAAAAAAAAAAAAAAAACAACCAAGATCCTCATTGTTTTGCTTACAGCTCATCACAGCTCCAAGCTATTTCTGCCACTTTTTTTTGCAGCACTTCTGATGTCTCAAAGTCCTCCAGAATGTTGTGTTCAGAAACAGGGCACTTAATTACCCAGATTCAACAGATGATTCACTTCATCCTTAATTCCCACTCATCCTTCCTCCAGTGGCTGCTATTAAAAAGTCAGGTTGCTACAAAGCCCTGCTGCTGCCAAGGCTGGTGCCTGACTTACAACCTGTGGGGACTTTTATTAGAATAACACGGGCCACTTGTGTGCTGAGAACTCTGTGAATATTTAATTCCTTCCCTGAATCAAAGCTTAGAAATGCCACAGTTCTTCTCCCTGCATTAAAAAGTAAATCACTGTGGTTTGTAATCCATCATAAATGTAAGCTACCAACCCAAATCATTCCTCTTTCCAATCAGTCTCTCCTGCAAGCTAACACTAAATCTGTGTCTCCATTGATGCAGTAATCAGTTCATTCTCTTTCATTTCTTTCCCAAAGTAGGCAAACTATGAAAATATCTTTTCCAATTTTAATCTCCATTCTAGTCCAATAAACAGAAGTAAGTAATGTATCAGAAAAGTGGGAATACCCTAAGCAGGGATTTAATATACATTTTTGTAACTCAGCTTGTACATGAGGGGTGAGGAAGGAAAAGGAGAGTGAATAGAACATGTATAATGTATTTGTATGCATGATCTCACATTAAGACCCTCATCTAAGAAGCCATAATGTAAAGTCCATATAAAATATATATAAAAGTGAAGATATATCCTTAGTGGAAGAACAGTGAAATATTGTATGGATTATAAATGAACTAGAAGTAGAAAATAAGCTCCTGCTGAGGTTGATTGCCCCAGCCATTGTGATTATGCAGGGAGCTTGTCATCCCTTCAAAAGATCAAAGTGAAATATTCCTGCTTTCACCATGCTCATTATGGCCTCACAGGTGAACATTCCTGCACAAAAAGCTCACTGAGCACAAGTTAATCTGGAGGGGACACCTCAAAAGGAGGGAAGGATTTCTGTTTTACCTTTTGGGGCACAACTGTTGGTCCCAGTGGCAGCTGAATATCCAGGAAGTACCAATTAAAATGAAGGAGAATGTTCCACAATCCACCTGTTGCTGATGGGGTTGCAAATTTAGATGAGCTGGAATTTAGGTGATGTTGGATTTCATCAATAACAAAGACTGGGTAACAACAGAGAGAGATCCAAGGCTCATGTTGATAACAAAGTAAGTTTCAGATTTCATGTTTTTATTATTTGTTTTGCCCTTCAGAGAATAAGAAGAAAAAGGAAAGCTCCAGAGGCACAACTGGCTTCCAAGTAACCACATTCCTCAGGAATTCAAAAAGGGGGGAAATGCTGGTTCATTATTTTATGATTCCTCTTGATAAGAATTATTTGGTAAAGGGTACAACACACAACAAACATACAGACAAATTGTGTAAAGAGAAAAACAATATTGCTGAAATATTCGTGGGTTGCCTACAAAAGGGAAAGAAACAAAGGAAAAATCAGAAAGATTATTTAGAAGCCAAAGCAAGTCTAAAAGCCCTTGAGAGGGACATCCCAGGGTCCTGAATATCTCAGCACTGAGGAGAGGGAAGCCACAATCCTGTGCACAGAAAGACTTTGGATACTGGGCACAGGGCTGGTTCTCCCATCTAAAAAGTGGAAAAAATTCAGAAAGTGGAAATTAGGCTGGCTAATAACTCTCCATGAAAGAAATAATAGAATAAGTTGGGACTACTCAGCCTAGGAGAAGAATGGTTTGGTGGGATATGACAGAAGTGTGCCAAATTTGAAAGGATGGAGAGGCAAAAACTTCTCACTCACTGTTCACTATTTGCATCCATGCAAAAGCAGGAATAAATGGCCAGGAGCACATCCCAACTCCTGAAAAGAGGTAATTCCTCCCACCACACACAGCAGGGCTGGGAAACAACTGCAAAAGGATGCTCCAGATGCCAGTAATTTACATGGGCTCAAGGAGGAACTGAGCATGTACTTGAAAGAGAAATTAATTGCACATGAAGGATTAACAAGCGAATTCTGCTCTCATTATTCACAGCCATGCTGGCAGCAGTGGGACTAAGCAGATAATGGGTTTATCCTTCTCTGTGCACAATGCAGCCTCGTGTAGAGCTGCAGGCAGTGCAGAGTGAGCCTGGCACTGCTGGAGAGGTGTTTGAGCAGGCAGGGTGAGGAATTAGCACAGGGATTGCAGCCCAGGGTGTGGCAGCAGAGTTTGATCTCCCCTGTGCCCCCTGCCCCACTCCCAGGAAAACAGGATCATTCCCAATTCCCATTTTATCCTCCAGCTCACAGCACAGTGTGCAGGGCTGGGACCTTGGGGCAAGTCTTGGCTTCACCTGTACAATAAAATCCTGGTTGTGTCACTTAATCTGCAGCCAGATGGAGACCCTGGTGATGATCCCAAGGATCTTGGGCAGCTTAACCTGATCAGGCTTCTTCAGGCTCAGCTTGTACCAGCACTGCAAGATCTGTCACTAAATCCATTAGGCAGGAGCACATGAACTGAAAGGGTTTTAAAACATCATTTTCTTCATGCAAATGGGGATGTCACTCGAGGCCACGAGAAATTCTGGGAGTTTCAAAGGTTCCAATGCTTGAAATGGACACCTGATTGAACCATTTTGCATACAAACTTAATTAGAAGGCTACTAATTAGACAGCATATTTGTAAAACAAACATGCAGGGATTATCATATAATGTTTGGAGGAAAATTAAAATCAAGTTTATTTTCCAAATGTAATGCAAAACCCAGAACAACAGAGGTGGCAGCTTGACGTGCACAAGATGTGCCAATATTTGCTTTGCACAGTTGTTCCTCTGAAGATTAGGGGGGCTGAATCTGTGGATGTGGCAGATAATTTGTGTGGAATTACACTCCAGAACATATATTTTTTTTAGGAAGAGCTGCAGTAATAGATTCTGATTAGGCATTCAGTTGGTAGCCAGTACATGAATCCCAATTACTGAGCCAGTATTCAGAGTATATTTTCATTGAAACCTTTCAGACCAGGAGTGAATAAAACCTTCCAATGCTTTAAGATGTCCTGAATCACTTCAATTAATTTGTGGGTTTGTAAAATTGATGTAAGACTGCAAAGGAGATTTCCACCCACACCCCTCAATTTAATCCCTTTTCCCTCCCCAGAGGCAGCTCTATTTCCCTCCTCCTTCACCCTGATCCACTTCTCACAGAAAAATCATCCAGCAAAGCAGAGATTCTACCAATGAATTGCCCTTTAGCCTGGAAAAACATTAAGCTGTTACCAGAGGAGCTTCAGGTAAAATGCAATAATATTTGCAGATGTTCATAAATACTTATTTTCCTACTAAATATTTTTTTTCTCTTTATAATGGTACCCCTCTATCCTCCAAGTCTCTCTTTAGTCCTTTATTTCATCCTAACTATTTTGGTTCCACCTGGTGCAAACAACATTAAAACCTCCTTTTTAAGGGATGAGTTTAAAGTCCTGTTGGACTGTAAAGAGGCAGAAGAATGTGCCTGAGTGAACATCTGAAAATCCTTCTCTGAGGCATTTTCTTGATGATTATTCAAGTCCCTCTGCTCCCAATGCCTGATATTTAAAATATCTGCAGGTATGACTTAAGAACCAGGCTCTCTGTTATTATATGTTGGATATTAGTTTAATAGGCACTTTGTACATTAAATAAACAAGAAATAAGAATTTCCAGGCAGAGGAGACAGGTAGGAACAGGGCTGGAAACCCTGCAGCTCTGGGAGGCACACAGATATCCCACGGAGAGAAAATTCAAGATAAAAATAAAAGTGGTGCTACTTGTGTGGTAAATTGAAATGGTAGTACCTGTAACCAAAATAAAAATACTTCTAATGGTTTACTCTGCTCAACTGGAGTGCAAATCTGTGCTGCAACCCATGGAAATTCTGTGTAATACAAACCCAACCCATCTGAATTACTGTAATTTTGAGTGGCAGGAAAAGGAAGGGGGGAGAGATATAAACAAAAATATGTATTTGGTGAACGTTGTTGCAATAAAACATTGAGATTGATTCAGGTAAATCCCAGGGAGCCACTAACAATGAAAAAAATATTCTTATACTCCTCATTAAGTAAATCCTACAGTTTATCACTTAAAAAACTCCAGGAAAATACAGGCAAGAGTCTTTTTATGGCCAAACTACATCCAAATTGCTTCATGCAAATAAGCCCAGTAAAAGCAGAATGATTCAGTGCCCACAAATCCAGACTGCTGGATCCAAAGCAGGCTCATCTGGAGTAAAATTAGGTTGTTCTCTCCAACAGATGAAGGAATCTACAATGGCCAACACTTTTCAGAACAAATGACACCCCTTCCAAATTGGCCTCATTAGCCTTTCTGCAGACAAGCAAAATGCAATTTAGTTTCTTAAAGGGACTTCTCTCAACTGTAAAATTCCTATGACTTGGCTTATGGAATGATTTTTTTTTTTTTTGAGTTCTGATTTAAAAAAACTTAATAATCCATGAGGCTATGAGCAACCTTTGTCTTCAGCACAGAGAGCTTTAGTTAGCTGGAACGAGCTTTTTGGGTTTACACACTTCCAGGCCATTAAACTAATTAAATAAATGAGAATTCATTGTTCCAGAATAACCAGTTGCTCCAGGAAGTGATAGTGGCAATAAAGTAAGTGGCACTGCTCCTTCTGAGTGTCCCAGCAAGGGGCTCTGCTGAGCTGCACAAACACAACAAACCACGGAGTGGAGGCTTGGGCAACTTCACAGTTTCCAAGTTTGCACAATTCCCAGTTCTTTAAGAAATTCCCAGATTCCAGGGGATCTCTGAGCCAAGGGTGTAATTCTGCATCTCCCACCACTGGCAGATGTGCTGCCACCCCTCTCCCCATGGAGCAGCTGCTGTTTATCCAGGAGTGTTTCTCATTTCAACAAAGTCAGCTGGGGATATTTAAAGCAGGGATATGAGAAAGCTCAAGTGATTTAGCTGGATGAGCTTGAATTTAACAGGATTAGTTCTTATTTTTATTACAAAGCTAAAATGTGATTCTGTTCTCCTTTTTTATTTTTTTTTTTTTTATTTTTCCCCCCAGAAAGGTTATCATGGTAAAAGAGCAGAATTATCTGCATTCTATAGAATTCCTGCAGCAGTTTATTGCCCAGGCTCACAGCAGTGTGGCACATTGAGCTGGTTTCACCATCCATCATGCAGAACTGTCTGCTGCACACTCTGGAAGGTTCAAAAAAAAAAAATAAACTGAGCTGCATTTTTCAGCTCCTTGCCAGTTAAGAGCACACAGAGTTCAGGCAAAGCCTGAAACCAGCTACCACCCAGAAAAGTTCAGAAATGCCTGAGAGAAGAATGATTAAAAATAAAACAGAGCTAAAACTGCTGCAATTTTGCCTTTTTGCCCCCACAGAGGAGGAGGGAGGGTTTCAAAGCAGAGTTACAATTCTCAATGGCAGAGCTGGGTTGCTGCAGCATTGCTTCCTAAAGAGAGAGTCACCAGGCAAGGGTGTGCACCTTGATTCAAAAATTCACTTGGCAACACAAATCCATGGGCACAGACAAATGGGTGGTCACAAATTGTGATATATTCAAGCACCTCCTTGATACTGCAATTCTTGAGTCAACCTGAGGGAGGGATCACTGACTTTTACTTAATAATAGCCACCACTTTTCTGACTAATCCAAGGAAATATTTGGTTTGTTCTATGGAAGAGACAGAAAAATAATAAAATGCATCTTTTTTTTTGCATGGAAATGCACATTTTTGAATATCATAGCATCTCTCTAGAGGTGAGAGGGAGAGGTTGGTGACACCATCAGGTTAATGTTATTTAACTTCTTCAAACACCTCTTCTGCATCCTGTCCTTCCCATCAGGTGTCCTGAGTGTTGCTCCATTTAAATACCACTTTTTATAATTATTGTTGTCAATAGGACAACAATGTTTATATAATCAGACAGAAGGAAAAAAAAAAAAAAAGATAAATAAAAAAAATAAATATAAAGCCTAATCTTCTGGTGACTTAGTGGCTTAGTTTTTAGGGTTGTCACCTTAGGAAGGGGCATGCTGAAAATGATCACTGATTTATAAACCAGATTCCTTCAAATACCTCCCTAAACCCAACCCAAAGGTGAAGCACAGCTTTCCTCCCTGCTTCTCAGCAGCCAAAGGAGATATTTGAGCCTGACTTCTGGAAGGCTTGAGCTCCCCAAGCCAAGTCCAGGCCCTTGGCAGCTCCTTCAGGCCAGGCTATGCTTTGTCTTCTCGTGCCTGGTTGGTGCAGCAGAAACTTCATTTGTCTGATTCTATAATTAAGAAGATACTTAAACTTGTCAGCAAGAACACAGCCAGTTTGTTCTGAGTCTAAGCTCCATGACAAGACAGCAATCTTCAGGCTTTTGAGCATAATGCATTAATATAATTATTAATGCCCTGGTGTGGTTTTTTCCCTGCTTTTTTCTTATTTTTGGTTTCCTTTTTTTTATTTTTTTCCACTAGCAAGGCAACGCTGCATTAGAAATAGCTCTTATCATCTTAATAGTCTTTAAATGAGGCTGGCAAAGCCTTAAATAAAGAGATATTTTGTTGGAGAAAATAAAGAAAATAGAGAAACTGTTTGTAAAACATAACTCTTGTGCCCAAAGGGACATATCATTTTCATATTTTAAATCTGAATGCATTTCAGTTATTTTGTGTTTTTGCAGCAATCAGTTCACATTATGAGAATAGGGTAGTATAATTATGGAAATTAAGTACAGATTTCAGTTGAATGAACTCATCAGATGGAATTACAGCCTTTCTAGATTGGTCGTCTGGCTTTATGTCAGATGATTTGCATAAAACATTTAGCTTAATGAGAAGTAAACAACAAGACTGTGGAATGTATTAACCCAAGGGGGTCTGAGCTGACATCTAAGAAATATTAAGGTTGTAGCTTTTTTTTTATTATTATTATTTTAAAGGAAAAAAAAAAAAGGAAAGCCTTGAGAGCAGATTAGGAACATAAAGGTAATTCTGGTTTGGATCATAATTCTCCATGAGTGGTATTTTTCACCACCTACAGTCATACATTGGGAAGTAATTTTTCAGGTTTATTTATTTTTGGTTGCCTGTAAGCAGAATCTGACATAATCTAGTTACCCTGTCAGATAGTGTTCATGGCTGCAAACATGTCTTTGTGTTCAGTAGTTGAATTTTCTTCTGGTCAGTGATCTGGAACTTGCTCAAATTACTTTCTGGGATATGTAGTCATTTATCCATAATCTCTGGAGGGTCTAATTTTCATTGGGAAGTACAGAACCAAACTGCACTTTTGCATCTTTAATCATTAAACTCAGCAATGCTGCCACCCTAAAAGCATATTGATAGCAGCTGCTCAATGCACAGAATATTAAAGGGCTCCTTTTGCTGTTCCCATGGCAGCCTCTCCTTCTGGGAGGGTGTTCTCCAGGAGGCCTAAGCAGAGTGTGTGAGGGGTGATTGGAAATCCCTGGACTGAAATTAGGATTTTCAGGCTCTACCCATGGGCTGCCTCCCAGCCTGGTACAGCTGTGCATTCCCAAAATGTGATTAATTCAGGGCTTCACCCTGCTATGTCTCCAGATGTGTCCAGATGTGTCTCCACAGGCTGAGGGTGGCCACTCACCACGATGCAGAGTGACTTGTTCTGTGTCACAGCACTGCTGGAAGGAGCCAGAACTCCCCCCTGACATTGCAGACACCCAGGATTAAATTGAACTCCCAACTCTGTGCCCCCAGCAGGAGCAGGGGGGTGTGAGATGGTCACAGGAGTCCAGGCTGGTGCCTCTCAGACAAAACCAGCCCTGTGCTGCAAATCCCAGCCCTGCTGGGGGATGCAATTCCCTCTGATCACCTGGCCAGCTCTGCAGAGCCTCTCCAAACTCCAGCCCAGTGACTGCAAAGAAGGCACTTGATTACCTGAGAGAAATGTCCCCAGTTAAGGATTAGCATTCACCTTCCTCACACCAGGAAGAATAAAAATTTGCAGGAGCAAATCAAACCCTGGGGCTCTACTGTTCATGAGCATTTCAGGGAACAGCCCAGGTTAACCAGCAAAGTGGGTGTTCAGTTCCAAGGCAAATATTTTGATTAACACAGCTCTGATTTAAAGGCATGAAATAAACTGCAGTGCTTAGACAGCCTCCTGATGGTGGAAATTTTAAATATTTTTGCTAATAAAAATAAAATTCACCATGTGAGACTGTCTGAGTAGAAGGGGATGAATAATCTTTCAGGCTTCCATTACCTTTGCCTAGGGAGGATCAGTACTGGGAGAGATTGCCTTTCCCCCATCCATGATTGCTGGGGACAACAAACAGAGAGGAGAGTCACCAATTCAGTGGCTTGAAGAAGAGTTGTGCTTAAATTTCAAAATAAAAAAAAAATCATATGGCAGTGGGAAATGGAAAAAAAAAACAAAAAACCCACTCTGCTTTTGCTGCCTCATGTGTTCTTTCTACTGCAGAGCTCTCCTTAATGAAAAATTGGCCCAGGCTGGAAGAAGCTGAGCAGGAGATGAGGAGGAAAGGGTGGTGTGGAAAACTCCTGACCCTTGTGTTTGCTGGAATATAGAGACAGCAGAGGCAGGGGGTTCCTTGAAAGAGCCTGGCTGAATCAATGAGCTTATGGCTGGCTGCTTTTAGGGAAACAAAGTGGAAGGAGGAAACTTGAGCGTGCTGGATGGATGTGCAGATGTGACAGGGAGAGATGAGCTACAGAGAATTAAAGGCTGGCAGCTGGGTGGCCACACAGCCAGGGTGAGGGGAGCAGGATCACTGCTCAGCCCAGAAACTGAATTTTGTGGAGAAATACAGCTGTGGCCTGGCCTGTGGCAATTCAGAGCACTGGAACTGTCCTTGCCCTACAGCTGGCTTGGTGCTGCAGTTTGGGATCACACCCTGTTCCACACCCCTCTGGCTGGGCTGGTGGCTATCACCCAAAAACAAACCCTGTCACACCTGCAAAGGCCCCTTCAGAGAGCACTAAAAAAACCCCTTACCTGGTGCTTTTGGCTCAGTTTTGCCCTTGAGGCTCTGGGCCACCCCATTCACCTCAGACACCCCAGAACAGTTCTGCTCACAGTGAGCAATTGCCACCCTCTGTCCCAGGGGGAATGATTTCCCTGTAAAGTCTCAAAACACCTTGGGGTGGTTGGGATGAAGGAGGCTCTGAGGTTGGTGGAGTTTAGATGTGAACAAAACATCATCAGTCCTTGCTCTGATGGCAGAGGTGGAAAATGGGGTGCATTTCGTGGAGCTGGAGTGACTCAGCAGCAGAGCTGTGCCTCTCTCCATTTCTAATTGAACTGAAGGATTGTTTCCCTCTCTCTGCCTTGGTTTATGCTCTGCTATAAACCTGTTCAAGGCCCTCAGCTCAATCATCAGCTAAACAAAGTGATACTTGGTGCTTAATGAACACCTTCCACCCATTGAGCACAAAATCCTTTCCAAAGGTAAATGAGTGCTCAGGAAGTGGAGAAAAAACACATCCAATTACAGGAGATTATGAAATGAAGCTGGATCAGACTGTGAGTGCAAAGTGCACTCCTGCTCCCTCCTGCTGTCCTTTAGGACCATCCTTCACACAGGTAATGCAGCTTTTACTCCAAATTTCACTGAGTACCTGAAAATTCCTTTCCATAGCATATGGTGCAGAATCATCTCTTTTTTTGAGAGGAGCACATTTCTTGCTCCTAGCTCAGGCTGCACAATTTACACACAATTACTAACACAGCATTCAGCACAATTTTTAGCTTGGTGCAACCTGGTCCCTTTTCCTCTGCCTTGCAGATAATTCTGCTCACCACTAGATTGCTGCCAGCTTATCCCTGTGGGATACATTATGTCCCCTCTTTCCATGAGTTTCTAAATTTCCAGTCCCTGGCCTAGGAAACAGCTGCCACTCACAATTCAGCACATCCAGGGGCAGAAATAAATTGTCCATCAACATTCCAGGTAATCACCCCAAGGGCTTTTCTCCTAAAAACGTGGTCCAGTGAGTTTTCCCAGAAAAACTGTAGGGACTGGGAAAGGGTTTGGAAATGTGGATTTCAGAGATTTGTCACAAAATGAATGTACCCTCCAAATGTCCTCTTAAAGCTGGGCCTTGTGCAGAGGGGAATTGAAGATTCAGTGAGGAATGGGAGCAGCAGAAAGCACAGCCTGGTGACTCCAGCATCCAGCAGGAATACTTTGGGGATGTAATTTAAAGCTTGTGAACAATGCTCAAGTGGTTTAGTGCAGGTGGCCCCGAGCCACTTGTCCCATAAATCAGTGTTAGAGCTCCTGAAGCCTCTCCCAGTGCCTCATCCATCTGTGTTCCACGGGCTCCCATTAGCTACAACTTTTTATCAATTTCACAGCAAATGAAGTAGAGGGTGAGAAAATTCCCTGCTCTCTTTGGAACCACAAAAGTGATAAGGAAGATGCAAACTTTCAGAACTATGGGAAGGAAAACGGTAGAAAACTGAATTCCCCCCAGATCATTCCCTCACAGTCTGCTCAGGGTCACCAGGACTTCTCAGATCTTTCATTTTCTCCTGATCAGGAAAGATTTGAGAGCTCTGCACCACTCAGAAAAGCAAACAAGATTACATCTTGTAATCACGATTTCACTTTTGATGCTATGAGAGAGAGCTCAGAGGGAAAACTGTGAAACCACAAGTGTTGGTTGTGTTTCAACAGCTGTTAAAGCACATGAAAATAATATTCTGGTTTGCACAGGCATTGCTGCTCCCACACTTCAAGAAAATAATGACATTTCTGAGTGACACCTTAGAAACCAAGAGGAGGAGGAAGGAAACCTCCTTTTCATGTCTCCTCCTCCTCAGCACTGTCCTCCCCTGGAACTTGCCTATAATTGAATTCGTGCTGAATTTTTAATTCTCTCCTTAGATTTTTTCCTGGTTGTTTTTTTTTTTTGGGGGTTTTTTTTCCTATTTATTAATTTATTTAGGGGTTAGAATTAGAGCAGAGAGTGTGTGGGATGGGTGTGCTCCCCTTGGAGGTTTCTTAGCAGTTCAATGAGGTTTGTAAGGATGTTGAAAAAGACCTGTTGATTGCATCTGTGTGTAATTACCAGTTGTGGAATGTGAGCATGCAGGGTGTATTTATTGAATTATGCTCTGAAAGTGAATAGTGCACTGCTGCTCCTTAATTGCCTACCCTGAGAGGTGGCTGACAATGGGGCTTTTCATCTCCTCCCACTTCTGCAGGGAGAAATAAATAAATTTCCTCTTTTTTGGTTTTTTTTTGTTTAACAGTCTTCTGACATTTTGCCAGCCAGAGCACATATATTAGGAAATACCATTTCAAAACCAGCATTGCATAGTAAATTTTAAGGGGTGTGAAGAAAGAAGCAGCAATAAGAGAGAGAAAAGTACTCAAAAGCAGATATTATGAATAATGTTAGTGCTTCATGAAGTGCCCACAGAGGTCACAGAGAATTTAAAGGAATTTTGCATCAGGTTCTTATATGTTTGTCTTTTCCCAAAACAAGTTCAAGTTTTCTGCCAATGTTAAGGGATAAAACTTCACTGAAATCTCTGGAAATGCACCAGCTTATTTCAGAACCATACATTGTCTGTAATATTTCCACAGAAAAAGACAAAATCCAAACAAAGTCTGTCCACATAAAGGATCCTCACCCGTTCCACTGAAGGAAATTCAGTGATCATACTCATTTATCCATCTCTGCTCACAAACATTGCCCACAAGACTTAAAGCAGCAAAATTATGGTGCACCTTTGGTTCCATTCCATAATAAATGTCCTGAATATAGAGATGTATTTATTACACCTGCAGCCATCCACACTAATTTAAAAGGAGCCTCAGCAAAGGGCACCTTAGGACATGGTGTAGAGGTATTGACAATCTCCTGATTTAATGCATTACCACATCCCACATGTGACTGCAGCAGTTTTATTTCTCTGACACTAGAGGAGACATGCAGCTTAATTGAGTTCAATTTAGAAGGGCTGTAGAACAAGCCATGTACAGTGGAAATTCTGTATTTTATGGTAGTATTGTAACATTTTTTTTTAACAGTAGCTAGAACTCATTTCCACACTTCTGATTTAACAAAAGAAAACTCGGCCAGGGCTCTCAAGTATAATTAAATTGGTATTCATCATTCAGCCATAAAGAGCACCAGAACACTGTGAGACAAAATCTCTGGCAGGGGGTCTGAGCCCTTCTGTTTCAATTTCCTGAAGGCCAGGACAGCTGAAAGAAGATAAACATCCCTGCAGAAATGGGAAATCAGAATGGGTTTCTGTGAAGGGCTGGACAGGCATGAGCACAGCAATGAAAGTGCTGAAGTGTTTACAAATTCTTCCAAGGGATGCTGCACAGTTCGGGAGATGGGGACTCTGCATGCAGATGGAGAAACTCCTTTTCTTTTGAGGAGCTGATGCAAATCCTGCTGGGATTTGTGCAAAGAGCTGTAGTTCTCTTGACGTGGATTTGGTAATGTCCCAAAATTGTGTGATCCATCCCAGCTGGGTCACCCAGACCACGGGACCATGAGGCCACGATAATCACGTCATCAATGGGAAAGTCTGAGTCACAAATGTCTCTGGGGGTCAGCAGCACTGCAGCCATTCCCCACACAGAGTTACATCACTGAAATAACCACAGAATTGGCCCTCCAGAAGAGCTGTTCTGAGTAACTAAACTCTGAGAGTCTCAGAAATGGGTACAGCTGACAAGGGGGTTGACTGTTTTTACAGTCACTGTCATTCCTAAAAGAAGAAACAAATAAAAAAAAATATAAAATTAAAAAAAAAAAAAAAAAAAAAAACAAAACAAAACAACCAAAAAAACCAGCCACAAAAAAATCCACAAAAACAGAAAAATAGAACAACAAAACCCAGTGAAATGTGGAGTAGAATCCCCTCACTGCAGCAAGAGCTCCTGCTCAGGGGCTCTGTTTGGCTGCAGTTTCTTGAGCCCTGTGTGAGCTCCAGCAATGCTCAGGCAGTGCTGACAAATGCCCTGAGCAGCATTGTTGGTCCAAATTCTGATTTAGCACAGCACAAGTTTTTAACCACTTATGGAAATGTATGATGTGGGGCTTTATAGAGTATTAGTGAAGTATTGATTGCTGCTTGAGGCTTGTGCTGGTGCATTGAGCTGATGGCATTTGTGCCAAGGGCCAGAAGTGGGCAGGGATGGCCAGAGGCACACTCAGAGCCACAGCTCACTCTGCCATGCCTCAGTCCCCACAATTAATTGGAGTGGTTTTATGGGAATAAAGGCAGGAAGCAGCAAGGCAGCTGAAGCACCCTGGGATGGGCAATGCAAACCATGCAGATGTTCTGTTTGAGATGCTCTCACCACAGCACAAGCAGCAGGCAAGCAGCCCTCCCTCCCCAAGCCTTGTGCATTGCCAGAGTCACAGTGAGCACAGCAAGAGGGGCTCCTGAGACACAGGGAAACATCTCCTGTGCTCTCCTGGCATCCCAGCCCCTGTGTGCTGGCAAACAGGGTGCCCACGTGGCAGAATGGATCCTTGGTGGGATTTTCTCAAGCTGTATCTGAATAAATTCCTTCTGCCAAGTGCATTTGGTGAGGTTTCCAACCCAATGATAACATGATATTTTGAGTCCCTGTTAACTCCAGGGCCTCAATCCTGCATATCTGTCCTGATTTGCATGGCTGGTGGCTCTGGCTTTTTTTTTTTTTTTCTCTTGCCTCAGCCAGGCTTTCTTATTTTGCTGACTCCCCTGCTGCTGCACTGCCCTGCTTCCCAATCCTCCCACCTCTGGCCTGGATCACCATTCAGGTGGAGGGGATTTTCAGCTGGTGCTATTTTCTGTTTGCTTCAGAAGCCAACAAAAAAACTAAAAGAGCAGCAGCTGAAATTATAGTCACCTTCCTCCAGATTTAATAACACTATGAGAAGAGTTCTAAGACTTCTAAAATGTCACTTTCACAGCTGAATTCAGTAACTAACCCAGAGTTAAAAAAAAAAAACAAAAAAAAAAAAAACAAACAGTAAGAGTCCAAGACTTTTGGAGTGAGGTAGAGGACAGGAATCACCAAGTAATTCGAGGATATTTAGAACCTTGGAGGCAACAAAAAGGATGAAAGGCAGGTTATTCTGGTCTGTGAATATGCTTATAATTAATCACTAATGAATAAAACTGCATCCTGTCAGCATGGAAAGCTCTTGCCCTCCCAGCCAGAGGAATCCTGACTGATGATAAAGCTGATCACTTTGCTTCTGAATAGGCTGAAATTCAGCTTTACCTCTGAAATGCTTCCTGTCAAAACTAGCAAATACATTCCCAAAAAGAAGTTTTCAGCAGCGCTGCACTTTTTCCACAGCAAAATTCCAACAGTTTGTGCTGACTGGATGTAAGGATGAAGTTTTTTGTGAGGGTGGTGAGTCCCTGGGGCAGAGGGGAGTGGATGGATGCCCCAGCCCTGGAACACTCCAGGCCAGGCTGGCTCTGAGCAGCCTGACCCAGCTGAAGATTCCCAAGCTGATTACAGGGGGGTTGGGACACTTAAAATTGTCTTCCAGCCCAAATCACTCTCTTCTTCTAAAAAATATAAGTAACAATGCTGTCAGAGACCAGAAGATGGGTGAGGTGAATCTGGTGTGCACTGCAAATGAAACTGTGTCTTCCTAAAAAGGAGTTCTAGACCTTGTTTAAAGGCTTTTGAATTTGAAACAGACCCCAGTGATTTAATAAACTTTGAACCAAAGCAGAAGCATTAAAGCAGAAAATGTTTCCCTGTTAGCAGCCTGGTGCCTGAGCTCAGCCAGAGCAGAGCAAAGGGCAATTTCCAGGCAGAGCCATTTGGGCTCTGACAGCCCTGCCATGGCAATAACACCTCCAGCCAGTGGGCACCTGTGTGCTTGGAACAGGACACACAACCTCAGCTCATTTCATTCTGCCTGGCAAACTGCTGCAGGTGGCAAAGCTGTTTGCTTGCTTACAGCCCAGAATGGGCTCCAAGTACAAAGAAAAAGTCTCTGTTGTTCCACAGCCCCTTCCAAATGTATTCACCTAGGATTTAGCCAGAACCAGATGCAAAATTCAATATCTTCCTCAGGGAATATACATATATATATATATATATATATATGAAGAGACTTTGCACAATTCTGTAAATATTCTGTAAACACAAGCAGAGCCCTGCATTGTGTGGCATAACTACAATTTGTCACAGCACAGTTACCAAAGGCACTGCAGTGGATTTAACTGAGCCATCCTAACAGGCACAGGAATTCTCCATGGTGGAAGCAAATGCTGAAAACACAAGATCAGATCTGAGTTCTGCTCTTTACAGGCACAGGAATTCTCCAAATGCTGAAAACACAAGATCAGATCTGAGTTCTGCTCTTTACAGACACAGGAATTCTCCAAATGCTGAAAACACAAGATCAGATCTGAGTTCTGCTCTTTACAGGCACAGGAATTCTCCAAATGCTGAAAACACAAGATCTGAGTTCAGACTTGTATGTAAATCCACAAAGATCAGTTAACCCCTTTCTGTGCTGGCTGAGTTTGGGTATCAGTTTTTGTCACATTTCCTTTAAAAACAGCTCAGGTGAGAATCTGTGGCTCCTAAGGATGGGAAGAACAGATAATGAGGCCACAGGTAAAAGCATTTCTGCAGCCTTAGGAAACTGGGTTTCCAACTCAGGAAATGAACCAAAGCTAAGCTTGGAGGTGAGAACCCATCCACCTGGACAGAGTGGAATCCTGTTTTCCCTTCATGTTAAAAAAGGAGACAAACTAGATTTAAATACATACTAGCTTGAGAGAACAGTGATTTGTGAACACATCTAAATACTCAGAAAAGAAAAGTTACATCCTAGGGAGGAGGAAAAGCCACAAATGAAATTGAATGGTAGGAATAAAAAAATGACACAGCATCCCTACACAGTTATTTCTTCCAAATGCTCCCAGACAATAAACAAGACGTGGGGAGTGAAAATCAAAATGATTTGCTCAGCCCAGGCCATTTCCCTGTGCTGCATCTCCACCAAGATTTTTGCAACCTGAACCAAATATTCCCTTTAGTTTATGATGCACAGAGCAGAACAAGATGAGCAGAACAAGGGCAATAGAAACCCACTTTTGTCAATGAGGGAAGCAGCTCTGAATTGCAGGATTTCATAAGGCCAGGCACAGCTCTGCCTGCCAGCAATGACCCAGCCTTGCTCTGCAGCCTCAGAGGACATTTATTCCCCCCTGTACCGTGCAGGGGACTCACATGGAAGAAAAAGGCTTTGGAGAGGCTGGGAAAGGGAAAGAAAGCCAAAAGCAGAGATGGAAAACTCTGAGCTCAAAGATGCAAAGGGAGAGTGGAAGAGAGCTCTTCCTCCTTGATTCTCCTGTGCCAAGGAATAGTTGGCTCTAAAACTGCAAGTCTTTAAAGGCTCCTAATTTTTAAACAGGAGGTATTATTTTGCTTTCTCATTTTTGTGCTATAATGAGGCCAAATTTTCACAGAAATTTTCATTTCTTCAGTAGGAAAATAAATCATTTTCTATGAAAGCTGCCATAGAATATTAAAAAAAAATCCCTATTATTATGTAATCTGAATTAATTATATTTTTAAAATTACTTTTCTTCTGCCTTCCTTACAAAACACAGAACTCCACTGTTTATCTTGTTATATCTAAATTAGCAGCCTCCCCAAGCAGGTGCTACACTTGGAAGACAACATGTTGCAAGCAATTAGAGAATTGTATGTAAATACACAATTTGTCAGAGGAAAAGAAAGCTCTTTGGTGTGATTAAGTATCATTTAAAAAATTTGTGCTAAAGAAAAGTGAACAACTCTCCAAGTGGGTGATTCAGGATTGGAAAACGTGGTTCCCAAGGAGCACAGAGTGTGAAAGGTCTGGGTGTGCTGCCTCATTTTGCAATCTTTGTTCCTAAGAGACTCTGCTCTTGGAGGAATTAATGATTCAGAATGTGATTTGTTCTCCATCAGCAACTCCTTAACAAAAAAAATGGATTTGTGGCACAGCCCGTGGATGCTCTCACTGGCTGGGGGTGGGAGGCAGGGAATGCAGGAGCAGAGGTGGGCAGGGATGCTCTGAGAGAAGGGCACAGATGTGAAAACTGAGCCCCTGTGGAGAAACTTTTCCAGCAGATTTTAATGTGGAGCTTTGTCATCAACTTCCCAGCAGCCCAGAGGGGAGGAGAACCAAAACCTGGTACAGAGCTGCAAGCACACAACCCCACCCATGGACCCACATTTGGGTTTATATTATAAACCCAAATTTAATATAATATAATATAATATGATAATGATAATAATATGGATGATAATAATATGGAAAACTCTGCAGGAAAGCTGAGAAGGACCTGTGGAAAACTCCACAGAACTCCCAGGAGAATGCAGCTGGAATTATCTCTATTTCACCCTTGAGAAAGGCAGAAATTGAGTGAGTGTTCTCTCTGCTGAGTTTTGGATGCCACTGCTTTCCAAATAAATGAAAATGCCCACCCTGATGCCTCTCTCCTGTCAAATGGACACATTTAACAGGAAGACAATGAAAAGGGAGTGATTTTTATTCCTATTTCTATCACTAAGTATTGTAACATCACAGCCCTGTGGAGACTTGTCACTTTAATTAGACCCTTGAGGCCCTGAGTGGCTGAAATCACTTCTCAATAATCCCAGACCAATAAGTAGCAAAAGCAGAATTCTTTATGTTTTCCACCCCAGTGTGTACTGGCATTGTCTGTTAAGCATACTGGAGTACTTGCAGGAAACTTCTTTATAGCAGAATAAAAAATTTCCACCAGGTCTGACATTTCCCTGTCCCTCAAGCCAGAGATCTGCAAACCCAGTGACCACAGCAAGACCCTAAAAAAGTGTGACCACAGCACAACCATCACCACAACAGCAGAAAGCAGCTGTGCATTAAAATACCCCCACCCAACCAATACTGCTCAGCACAGGAGAAAATTCCCCAAATCAATTCCTTTTTTTTTTTTCAGGGTGAATGAAATAAAGCACTTTTCCTTCCTGTGCACCTGTCTTAGGTACTTTGTCTCATAGGACAAAGGAGTGAAGTTTTCCCAGAGGAAAAGCATGAGGAATCACCTTAGATCCATTTTAAATATGACATTTCAGAAGTCAGTGGGAAATGATTGGGTTTTTTCCTACAGTCTATGAGGCAGGGATGTTGTACAGGGCTGCAGCTGAAATACCTTTAGTGCCTGACCTCCCCCAGCTGAGTTTAGTCTAATCCTCTGATCTGATCTGATCTGGGGCACTTTGCAAACCCACCCTGATCACAGAGGAGCTGAGACATTCCCTGAGCCCTCCACCAACAGGAGCTGCACTTCTTTCCAAATTCCAAAATTCAACCCCCCAGCATTTCTTTGGCCACCTCACAAGGAATTACCTGCAGGAATTGAGGAGCAGGCTGATAAACCTGGGGGACATTGCCACCTCCTGCTCCCACCCAGCAGCACCTCAGGAGGGGACACAGGGATGTCACCCCAGGAGGGGACACAGGGGTGTCACCCCAGGAGGGGACACAGGGGTGTCACCCCAACCTTCCCCTGCCAGCCCAGGCTCTGGGAACCAGGCTACATCCATGGATGGCAGGAAGAGAGGGACATGCCAGCCTAAAGAATGGCAATTCTGCACCTTGGCAGGAAAAAAAAAAACCCTTTCTCCTTTTAGAGCCTTGATTTTGCCTTGCCTTCACTGTTGCACATGATGAATAGCATCCAGCAAATTAATATTTAAGCATTCATCACCAAGAGGTGATTACTCAGCTAGAGCAGACTCATGTTATTGATGCTTGGCTCTCTAAGTGGGTTGGGCTTTTTTTTTTTTTTTTTTTTTTTTTTTTTTTGGAGTGCCTATAAACTAAATTAAGACATTTAAAACAATGTAGCATTACACATCATTAGTTTTCCTGATCTGCATATTTTAGCAATTGTTTATGCTGTGTGTAGCACGAAGAGGAATTTTCTGAGAAAAGCTGGGTAGTTTGGCTGCTTGTGTGTAATCAGAAGTTTAAAATCAGAGCAATCAAAGAGCCTCAAAAATATCAGGGGCCAAAGCAGAGCAATAGTGTCACATGATGGCACTCAGGAATACAGAACTTTAAAGCACCAAATACAAAGAGAAAGCCATGAAGAACTGGCATGGCACAGTGATGGGGCCAATATTTGGAGAACACCACTGACACTGGAAAAATGTTTGGATTTCCCTGCATGTACCAGTCTATGCTGAACCAAACCCACACAGCCACTGGTCATAGCTGGATGACAGAACTGGGATCCTGAGGGCCTGCTCTTGGGTTAGAGCCAGGTGGAGCTGGCATCACATTTGGATCCATGCCACAGGGCAAGGGGACTACACAAAAATAATTATACCAGCAATATTTTGCACTGTTAAGCAGCAAAGGCATGATTTTCAGCCTGTAATGCCTATTGACTTGTAATAGATCCAAATGGGACCTCATTCTTCATGAGAAGGGCTTGGAAAAGGGCCTGACAAATTGTCAGCTTTGTGCTGTACCTACATATGTTCCACAGCATACAGGGGTATAATCTTGAATTAATGCATTTTATAACTCGAGCAAAACTCATCTGGTTCTGTGGTGTAGAACTGAATGGCTGCACTTGGCAGGCTTTTGTAAGCATTTAAGACCTCTCTTTATAGGCAAAATAACAAGACTCATCAATCCCATATTGTCCTCTGTAAAAAAATTAAATCATAAAAAAAACCCCTAAACAACAAATACCAAAAATTCAGAATTTGGGAACACCATTTGTGAAGGGTCCTTTCGTTATGCTGAAGCCTTTAATTGGCTTTGTTGAGTTTTATCTGGTTAGATGTGCAGCCAATAATTCAGCAGGGCTCAGTCAGCTGCTGGTCCCCACTCAGCCCAGGGCTGGATTATTCCATGCCCTGGGATTCCCCCGTGGAAGTTTCTGGTGTTATGATCAGAGGGAAAAGCAGTAATCATAAATAAAAATAAAAAATAACAAAAAGACACCTCAGTGTGACATCAGTGCCTGAATGGAAAGGCAAAGCTTGGTGCAAAAATTTGGAGTGAAAAGGTTTGGTGGAGACCACGCCAGGTCTGGAATACCACGGAGCCATCTACTGGGAAGTGCAGCTCTGTGCTCCTGCCTCCTCCTCCAACTCAGCTCCCAAAATTAACCCCTCCTTGATGCCTTAAGATTTTAGCTTGCATATTTTTAATACATTTTTCATACATATTTGTAATCCTGCAATTCTTTACTGTGTAACTCCAAACTCCATATCCAGTGGGAGCTGCTGCTTTCCCATTTTGGTCAGACACAACAATTCCTCTCCAGGCCTGGAATCAAGGATTCCTCACTGCCTCAGGTCCCCAAAAATGTAAACAAAAGTGAGTTTGGGGGAGCAAACTTGGGTTAAATGACTTCATTGTCTGAAGCTGTAATTGGGAGATTAACCTCCAATGTGCAAATGGATCAAACTTATGAAAGTGTGAAACCCATGACCTGTCATCCATTTTTGGGTGTAGTCCTGGGGAATTTTATCTGCCCAAAATGCACCTGAAGACCCTTCAATAAATCCAGTTTTTACTCCCTAAACTCTGCCTGGCCTCTGTTTTTAGGCAGCCCTGGAGAAGGCATCATCCTCATCCTCCTCCCTCTTGGTGCTGCAGGGCACAGGTGAATTCTAAACCTTTCTTGGCCCTTCCCACCTTTCTGTTCCAGGCAGAAGGGAGAAATCCCCGTGTCCCAGCTGGATCTGCAGAGGAATGAGATCCTCTGGACACCCCTGGGTTTTGTGAGCAGGGAGCTGTGGCCACACTCCAGGGGGGTTGGAGGAAAAGAAGTCAGACCAGGAGGAATTTGCTGCACTCCAAGACTGGCACTTGTTTCTGCAGGGAACTGGAAAAGCTGATTTTGTTTTTACAATCCACTAAAAATGCCTTTTATGATGGTTTGAGTCAATAGTGCTGGGAATCATTCCCCCTGCTTTATTGGAAGAAATATTGGGTAATCTTAGGTGCTACTGAGGTGCCAGTGTTTTTTTAATTCATTCTTTTTGCTGTTTTTTTAATCTGGTTTTCTCCTCTTTTTTTTTCTTTTTCTGAAAGCTGTTTGTCTACCCAGGCAAATGCTTTGTCCATGCAGCACATGCTACTTTTCCCCCAGCAACTATTCCATTTCCTGCACTCATTTGAAATGAGGCCTTAGATTAAAAGAATCATGATCAGCCACCATTTTAAACATAGCCAGAGCTGCATTTGCATCTGTCTTCATCAAGCTGCTTGCTAAATGAAACAGCCTTCCTAAAATGAAGCTGATTGCTTTTCACTTTTTCATTGCTTTTGTCATTGCAAAATGACAACAGCTGAGCAAATACTCCCTAATCTGCTCTGATATTAATTTCACATCTCTATTTGAGCTCACCATTGCATTGGAGTTTCCATGCCACAGGATTTCATCCTTGGGAGGGGAGGAGTTGAAGAGTTCAAGTGGTGCTGCAGGGAATCAGTGCAAACACACAATTCCTAATGGTGCAGAAGGGCTCTGTGCTCCAGATAACTGAGGGAAAGAGCAAAACTCCCATTTAAACATGGCCAGTTCCACACAGCTCATACAACTTTAATTTTATTAAATATTATGTATAATTTACACATGTGTAAATAATAAATATATTAACCTTTATCTTTAGTGCTGGGTGCTATTATTTTTTAAGAGTTTTATGGAACCAAGACCTTCTCTGTGCTCGACCTAAACTCTTGCAGGCTGTAAGGGCAGCTGTGCCAGGATAAGGGCAAAGAACTTCAGGGTTTGGATCAATGCAAACAGAAAAAAAAAAAAAAAAAAAAAAGTGGAAGTTTCTGTGCATGCAACACAAATATTGTGCTGCTTGGACCCCACACCACTACAGGAACTTTGTGGGGATGCAGGAGGCAAAATGGCATGAAGTGAGACTGAGCTGGTAATCCTGCTCTCATCTCTATTGGTAGGTAAACCAAAACAAGAAAACACACAGCACCAGTGAAAGGTTCAGCAGCTGTCCTATTTTTGTGTGGTCAGGTTTGGGCAGGGTTTGCCTCTGAGTGCAGCCCCAAATGGGTTGGAACCAAGGACAGTGGGCAGGAAATGTTAATTGCAGAACAAAACGAGGATTTCTGCCTGGAGCTGGGGCTGGGAGAAGTGGGAGCTGAGCCCTGAGGAGTTTGCACAGCTGGGTAGAGCTGAATATCAAATTTAAGGAAATAGCAACTATAGATTACTGCCTTTCCTCTCCTCCCCTGAAGCAATGTGTCCCCCTGCCTTTTTTTTCCCATCCTGCCTTTTTTTTCCCCATCCTAAACTTGCTCCTCCCACAGATAACACAGTCAGAGCAAAGCTGTCAAATTAGGGAAAATTGTTTCCACCAAATAATTTCATCCTTAGAAAAAAAACCCATCCTTACCTCCACTTTGTGGAAGGCTTTTCTTAGAACCATTTTACAACCATTAAAAAAAAAGGTATTTTATCTTTTTTTTCCCCCTCTGAACACTGAAATCCTAATGCACTTCTAATTAACCACAGTTTGTGGGGGTTTTGTGAAGCCATTAGCTGTGCTAGGAGGACACACACTTTATCAAGGCTTGAGCACGCTCTAATTAATAGAGATCACATGCAGCCCATTAATTAACTCAAATTGGTAATCAAACATGCAGAAATACTGCTTAGCTAACCCCTGGTGGTGTCACAGTGCCCCAGGAGCACCAGTGCTACCCCAGGGTGGGGTGCAGGGGGTTAATTTGACAGAAAATGGAATAGCAGAGGATGTGTTTGCATGGGAATTTCTGGGCCTGTGGAAAAAAAAAAAAAAAAAAAAAAAAAAAAAGGATAAATTAGCCTCAATGGGAAGTTAAAGATTCCCTGAGCAGCCCTTCTGCTGCAGTCCCAGAGATCAGCCTGCACCTCAGTATTTGTGGTAACTCAGATATTTCTAGAAGCTGCCCACCTTTCTCAGGAAGCCACGACAGCAGAATCATCTCTGGAGATGTTTAATCCTTTCCTCTCTGCAGAACCTACATTCCTAAATCACACCAGTTTTACCTCATAATGGGAAAATGAGGTGATGTAAATTCCCACCTGTGTAATTAAACGTGATTCAACAGCAGGCAGCTACTAATCAGGAGTACCTATTACCATCTTCATGGGAATCAGGAGAAGAATCCATCCCATGCTCATATTTAGGTCATCAGCCTCTTTCCATGTCCCTTAGACCTTCTCTGTCCCCTTGGCACATTGCTGTTCCACCAGTGTAATACTGGGGTGAATCAGAACTTAAGAAAACACTATTCCTGTTTTCCAGGAGCCCTTTCAGTCTGATGAAGGTCACAATAAAGACAGAACAAAGCAAAAAAAATAACCTGGCTAACAAAAAAGCTACTTCTAAAGCACTTTCCCCTGCTCTGATTCAGTGTGCTTAAATTACTAAGTAAATCAAACTCTAATAAAGCATTGTCCTCTGACATGAAATCACCAGGCTATAATTCTGCTTTAATCATTGGTGGTGCTAGGAGACAGTGAACACTGTCATTACAGGCTGTGATCTCATTCAGCCTCACAGAATTTTCATACCAGAAGGGAAAACTGCTCTAATCTATGTGACTTCCACTAGAATCCAGGTCAAAATGCATCACTTGGTAGCTCCTGCATCCTGAGTTTTGTGGTAGGAGCTAGGTCAGGTTTTAGGAAAGACTATAAAATGAAATGATGAAAACTCTTCTACAGGTCTGTGTGTGAAATTTTAGCACCTGAAGCCTGAGTGGAATTTCTGCTGGCTCCAGTTTTCTGCCACAAGTCCCATCCTGCCTTCAGTCCCTGAGTTACTGTGTTTTGGCTCTAAGTCAGCACAGGGCAGTTATTTTTCCACTGACCTCCAGGGCCATAACTTCAATTGGAATGAGTCATTATAGCTTAAGCAAAATTAACTGGATCTCATCCTGCCTTTGGCTTGTTAAATTAAGGAAATGTCTGCTGTGCCTCACACAAGCTGTTCCCTCACGTGGGCTTTAATCAAAGCACATCAGAACCCTCATTCCAGCTGGACAATACCATGATTACCCTGAGTTTTCCACATCAGCAAGTTGTTCTGAAGCTTTTCAGAAAGGAAGTAGTGGTGGGTTGGCTTTGGTGTGCTCCCTCAATGCCCTGCCTCAGCAGAACTGGGGGAGAAAAGGAGAAGGAAAAGTTCATGGGTCAAGGTAGGGACCATGATAAACACTTTGATAATTGAAACAAAGCAAAGCATGCTGCAAGTACTGATTAAATGGCAGTGAAAAGGAGAGGGAGATGAGCCCCTACACAACCAGGTGATGCCCAATACAGCTGCCCACAAACCTCTGAGCCATGCCCAGCCTGTCCCAGAACCAGTTCCCCCAGTTCCACACTGGGCAGGATGCTCAGAGGTGTGGGATATCCCAGTTGGGCCCAGCTGTTCCAGCTGTGCTCCCTCCTGCACCTCCTCCCTGCAGAGCCACAGGGAAATTCTTGATTTTGGGTCAGCACCACCTAAAAGCATCAGTGTGCTGCCCACACCATCCTCACACTGAGTTCCAAACACAGAGGAAAATGGGCTCTATCCCATCCCAAGTGAGCCCAAATGGGCTCTATCCCAACCCAAATGAGCTTTATCCCAGCCCAAATGAGCTCTATCCCATCCCAAATTAGCTTCATCCCAGCCCAAATGGGCTCTATCCCAACCCAAATGGGCTCTATCCCATCCCAAATGAGCTTCATCCCAGCCCAAATGGGCTCTATCCCAATCCAAATGAGCTTTATCCCAACCCAAATGAGCTCTATCCCAACCCAAATGAGCTCTATCCCAGCCCAAGTGAGCTCTATCCCAACCCAAGTGAGTTTAACCCAGCCCAAATGAGCCCTATCCCAACCCAAACCAGCACAGCCAGCAAAATTTCCCTGGAGTTTGTGTTCCAGCCCATGGTGAGAACCCAGAGGGAGCTGAAACCTTCCCCCAAATGCAGATTCCAGATGCTGAGCTCCCCTCCTGGAGCTGTCAGAGGCTCTCTGGGAGTGTTTAATATGTGCCACGCCGATCCTGCTCTGCGATAATTGTTTTTAATCAGAATGTTGTGCAGCGCTGAGTCAAACACATTACACGAGTCTAAATATATTGTGTCAACACAGCTCCTGTGCACTAAGCAGGGGTAGGCCCAGCTCAGGAGCTCCATGGAATACTGGGATTCATTAGGAGGAAATGTTGATTCAGTGGTGCCTCATCCCAGAAGAACCATTATCCTAATAATGATTCTTGGAATGGCAATAATGGAAGGCAAAGAGAGGTTTGGGGACTGTGGTTCCTCTGTTCCCTGTGTGATGTGGGATCTGTCTGATCCCATGTGGGATGGGGCAGGATGGGGGTGAGCCAAGGCTCCAGCCCTGACCCTGCTCCCACTGCCATCAGCCCAGGAGTCTGCAGGAATTAAACATCAAGGCATCTTTGCTGATTTTAATAACGTTACTGGGGGTGAGGGGCAGTCTTAAGAGCTGTCCAGGCATTATTTATGTACATGTATTGATTTTGAAAGGAAAAAAAAAAAAAAAATCAAAGAAACATTTCATATAGACAATAATGGAGATTCCATATAGACAATAATGGATATTCCATATAGACAATTATGGACATGCCATATAGACAATAGTGGGCATTTCATATGGACAATAATGGATATTCCATATAGACAATAATGGACAATCCATATAGATAATAATGGATATTCCATATAGACAATAATGGAGTCCATATAGACAAAAATGGACATTCCATATAGACAAAAGTGGACATTCCATATAGACAATAATGGACATTCCATATCGACAATAATGGACAATCCATATAGATAATAATGGATATTCCATATAGACAATAATGGATATTCCATATAGACAATAATGGACAATCCATATAGATAATAATGGATATTCCATATAGACAATAATGGACATTCCATATAGACAAAAATGGACATTCCATATAGACAATAATGGATATTCCATATAGACAATAATGGACAATCCATATAGATAATAATGGATATTCCATATAGACAATAATGGACATTCCATATAGACAAAAATGGATATTCCATATAGACAATAATGGATATTCCATATAGACAATAATGGACAATCCATATAGATAATAATGGATATTCCGTATAGACAATAATGGCCATTTCATATGGACAAAAATGGACATTCCATATGGACAATAATGGATATTCCATATAGACAATAAGGGACATTCCCTATAGACAATACAGACAATTTGTTGAAGGTGCTGGGCAATGGGGGCATCCCCAGAGCAGGAGAAACTCAGCAATTAAAGGAAAGGGCAGCCAAGCCCCCATCACAAAACAGAGCTCACTGCTCATACATTCCCCTGGCACTGGTTTGAAATCTGTTTCAATCAGGTGTGAGAAGCTGTGGGCACTGTGCAGAAAGCAGCTGGGGATGATGGAAAGGGGATTTGCTGAGGAGCCAGGCTCCTGTCTCCAGCCATTCCCTCCAGAACCTTCTGTGGTCTCATCAGGGGGGAAAAGGGAGGAAAAGAAAAGAAAACCATTTGCTTTAGCTGGCAGGAGGAATCAGGAACAAATTGTCCTTAAGCACTGCTCTAAGTGAATTAAAGTAACAAACTCACCTTAATGATCCCTTTGGAACTGACAGAGCCTTTCAGCATTTTACTGCTCCTTCCATTCTCCACGGAGGAACAAGGAGCTCCTGCTTTTCCTCAGCTCCATCCTGTTCATTCTTTAGACCACAACTCTCACAGTGCTTTATTTTAGCCCTCAGCTCCCTTTGGCACTCAGAGCCCATCACAATCTGTTCATATTAAAGGCACCATTTTCATTCCTGAGTACTTTAAGAGCTTTATAATTTTCCCCTTTACAAAGCCACCCTCACCCAGCAAAATATACAGTGTATTGTTCAACAAAATAGAGCAAATACAGACGTTTTCAAACCATTCCAAATAATGGAAAAGAACAAGAGAAACATGAAAAAACAGCAGCTTAAAAGCAATTTCGAGATATTCTTTTATGCATTGTCCTGGGTTGGTGTGGGAAAGAAATAGATCTATTAGGGTGGAAAACTGGGCAGCTTGGCTCTAGAACAGAATGTTCACCTGCCATTATCACTGATGTACCTGAGCCAGCATCCCAAGGAGCAGCAGCTCTCCCTTCCCACAGAGACCCAGGTGGCACAAGAAGCCAAATACAGCCATAAATTCCATGGCATCCTGCACATAATTCTCATTTGCACAAGCCCATGCCCACTTCATGTGGCACTGCTGGGCAGTGAAGGAGAAGAGTAAAATTCAGCCAAACTTGCAGGCACTGAGAAGCTGCCAGAGGCTGCCACACAGAGAAATGATCCACCCCATTACAGAAATGATCTTCCTTTAGGCCCAAGAGAAATTCTCCTTGCAGAGCAATTTGCAACAAAACTGTTTAACAGCACTGTGGTTGTGGTGAATTTTCATTGACATAACTATATTTTTTTTATACAGAGAAAACCACATTTTTCTCTGGGCCTTCCAGATCAGTGAGTAAAGGAGGAGAACGGGGTTTTCCTGCTCAGCACACCAAGTGAGGCTTCAGCTGGAACCCTTACAGGAGCTCAGCATCACATCCTCCCCACCCTCTGCTACCTTTTACAGCCTTTTTCTCTCCCAGCCTCCTGTTTTTGGGCACAGCTCAGGGTGCACCATGTGTGTAGCACCAGGCTTGTGCTATTTTAAACAGTCAAGTAGAACCACCCACCACCCTGGCTAAAATTCAGATTAATTAGGACCCCTCCAGTCTCTGCTTTCTGATGATTAAAGGAGCCTGCAGAGATGATACCTGTCAGCATGAGTTCTCAAAAGACATTAACCACACATTTAGTGGGGGCTGGCTTGGTTTTTAACTAAAGGAAGCATCCTGTTTAATGCAAGCAGTGCTCAGTACCACCAGCATAGCCCTTCAGCATAAGAAGTTATTACAAAGCCACAAGCCATTCTGAAAAGGGAAGAGAGCAAAGTCAAATTAAACTGGCAGATCTGGAAATCTGAACTCAGTGGCAGTTCAGGTTATACACTACCTTTTAGGTTAAAAGAAAAAAAAAAAAAAAAAAAAAAAAAAAAAAACAAACCAAAACCAAAAACCTTAATTCTATTTTGAGGGCAATTTTCCACAGATGGATGAGCTGTTTTAGTTAAAGTGAATAAATACCTAATGAGCCATTAAAGTCTATAAGGTTCTATGGCCTCCAGGCACTGGGACCTGGATTCAGCCAATTACAGTTCCATAAGATAAGATGAAGACATCAGGTTGTTATTGGAATATATAAAGGTTGAAGGCACTGTTAATAAGTCACTAAAGGATGTGATAAAATTGTTTAAACTGGTTAAAAACTCTCAGTGTGCTTTGCCAGACACATTTTTACTGCCCCTTATTTCCCCCTGTAAAGTCTCATCCCTTCTTTGTACAATACTGCATTAACACCAAAAGGTGATTTGTTTCTACATTTCCATGTTTTTGCACATACTCTGGAGCCTGTGAAATATGAATGGTGGCAATCCCTCAACCATGGCATAGAGAGAATAGAAAGGAACAGAAAAATATTAGGAAATACTCTAAAAACCCTCAAATTTAAAAAAAAAAAAAAAAACAACAAAAAACCAACCAACCAAACAAAAAACCAAAAACCAAAAAAAAAAAAAAAAAAAAAACCAAACAAAAAAACCCACAAACCCAAAGCAACTATCTGAGAGCAGAGTCATAAATAGTGAAAGTTGTATTTGCCTTTGAGCAATACCAATCTTATGGAAATTATTTTCACATTGTCCTATATATGCATCCTTAACATTTTTCTAAGCTGAAGAACTTAACCCATTCATAATTAGAATTTTCTTGTGCTGAACATACCCATTAATCTTTAATTATTTTCCCACATGCAAGCATATAGGATTTGACTGTACAGTCCAAACACAGAAGGAGAAACATATGAAAAATCACCCTGAACACATGGGCACCAGTCTTGCAAAGATTTGTGGATATGCATCATTTTCATCCCACTGGTTTCAGTTTTCCAGGGGGAGCCTGTGTTTGTCTTCCACTGCCTCAGCCCTGCACCCTCCTTATTCCTCTGCTTTTGAACCCTTCTGTAAGCCCAGCCTTGCCAAAGCCAGGCCTGGGTAGACTTTTGTCTTTCAGACTGCTCATAACATTTTGGCACTTCCTCTGAGCCTGCTTCCTGTATCCATCTGTTTTCTCTTGGCTGTACCTGGAAGATTTTGGGGCAGAGTCTTTTTTTTTTTTTTTTTTTTTTTAATTGTGTGTCTGTGCAGCATTTTGTGCAGCAGCTTCCTGATCTCTCTCCAGGGTTTCTTGCTGTTACTCAGCTTAACTCACTGCTATTAAAGCAGGGCACCAGGGGGGCTCTCAATGGGACAATTCAGAGCCCAAGGTTAAGCAGGTGAATAAATATCCACAGAATCAGAGGCTGCCTGATGGAGGCTGAGACATTTCATTTGTTGAAGTCCCTTTAGCAGGAGAAAATGATCTCCATGCAATTTTCTTTATGACTTGCTCTCCTCCAACTTAAGGATCAGTTATTTTAAAAATTGTGACTCTGTCCTAAGAACTGCCCCATAAACCCATGGCCCACAGTATATTTTACAGGCACATTATAAACCTTGTGGACTGACCAAGCACACTTTCATATTTTCATTCCCCCTGCTTTCTCACATCAATGTACTGGGGTTAGAAGCACGCAACCCCCCCAGCACAGATTTATTTCCAGCAGCAGAACTTGCAGAAAGGTTTGTGTGATGCCCTGGAGCAGGAGCCTCTTCCCTAATGCCCCAGCAGAGCTTCAGGCCAGTGCTCCTGAATTATCCCCTCTGACTAAATCAGCTTCTCACTGCCACAGCTCTGTTCTGGTTTGGCTCTAAGTCACCTAAGGGGAATAATATTCCCTCCAAGTTCTAGGATCAGATCCCCAGCTTGGGTAATCCAGGTAATTCAGGTGTCATCAGCAGCAGTGAGCACATTCTGCAGCTCAGCCTGGATCCCCACCACAAACAGGCACCAGAACACAGAGCTCTGCAGCAGGAAATTCTGTATTTCCCATTCCTGCTCACTCCTGCAAAGGGATCTCACTCCACATTTATTCATTGCAAAATATTTGCAGCACCACAGGAATTCCAGGTCTCTGTGAGAACATTTTACTGTCCTGATCTGCAAGAGGTGCCCACTGATGCCACAGGTGGGAATTTAATGAAGCTGTTCATGGCTGTGCATGAGAGGTTGGGTAGAAAATCCTGTCCCACCTTCACCTGTGAGAGGAGTTTATTGATCTGGACCTCCTGATTTCATACCAACCCCTCTCATCAATGTCCTGGGACAGCCCCTGGGTTCACAGGGGCTCCTTTATGGCACTGCAGCCTTTCCCTTCAGGCAAACTCACCAGCCCTGGATTGGTACACTCCTAAAACCAGGAAAAAGGAGGAGGAAAGAAGACAAAGTCACACAGCAAAGCAAATAAGGAACATGACATATTCTAAAGTACAAAAAAAAAAAAAAAAGTGAAAAACATATTCTAAAGTACAGCAGCCCTATCTCAGGCAATAAAGAGAGACTGAAAGTTGGAGAATTTACTTTCAAATTGCTTTTGCATGAGCCCTGCCTCTTTGTGTGTTAAAGATTGCTCATGGCTGCAAATTAAATATTTTGGGTATTACAGATAAGGGAGACCCAGCATCCTAATGGCACTTGGAGGCATGGCTGTGTAATGCAGTCTCCTTTGGATTAAGGGAGGTTCTTTTCTCCTCTCTTGATTGTATTCCCAGGTTATTTCTTTGTCTTTTATTTCCTGTTCCTGGTGTGCATGGGCAGCACCAGGCCAGGACCATCAGTTCAAGGCTGCTCTGAACAGTTGGGTGCTTGTTGGTCTAAGATATATTGATTTAAAAGTCACAAAATATATTAAATATCTATAGGAGACAGGGGAAAAACGTTTGGGATGTGTAAATGTTTTAAAGGTTATTGCAAAAATCTTCAAAATAAATGAAGATAGATGGCACATAGGTTGGATGCAAGGATAAATTAGTTTTTATTATTATTATTTTTAAAAGACTCTGTTCTGTGCTTACTACAAGTGGAGCAACATAAGTGGCATTTAATAACAATACAGTAAAATATGTGTTCAAATTCCCACAAGAAAGGAAAGACAATCCTTTTGATTTGCACTTATAAGAAGATATTTAGAAATTAAAGAGATTGCAGAATATAGTAGCAATCTCATTTAGTAAAAACTACAATTGCCAGCATCAAAAATGTAATGTGGAAACTACCTGGAGAGGCAAACCAAGCTGGCAAGGCAGAACTTTCCCATCTGGGAAGAAGAAGAAATAAAAGAAGAAATAAAGAAATAAAGAAGAAATAAAATATTATCTAGACTAAACACAATGCTGTAGATAAAGACCTCAAATCCTCCTGCTTTATTCAGAATCTGCTTGGACAGGGCACTGGAATATTGTCAGTTTTGGAACAATCCACTGGGGCCTGAATAAGCCATCCACATGTAGAACAGCAGAGAAAAACTCCTTTGCAAATCTCTGCAAGTCTCCATCTTCAGCACCAGCCCCACCTCAAGGTGCTGCCTCAATTTTGGCTGAACCTTGATGGTTTGAGGTTACAAACAGCTTTAATCCAAACAGAACCCTCCCCTTCTTGCAAAGCAGCCAAAAGAGATTCAATCATTTCTGAAAAATCACTCAACAAATACCAGGCAGGAAAAACTGAGGAAGCAAACACTGCCCTGCCAAGCTGAAAAAACCTGGGAACTGAGGGGCTGAGCAGCCACCACTGGCTCACTGCTGCTCCAAAACCTGCATTTCAGTGCCCAGAATGTGCATGGGATGGGAGCTGCCCTTTGCTGGATGAAATGCCCAAGCAGTGATTCTGTCCTCACAGAGATTCTGTCCAACTGAACCTCTCAGAACACCACTGGGACAAAGGCCCTCAGTTATCTGCAGCATAATCAGCAATGCCTGTCCTCAAATCCCTTACCTCTGGTGAGCAAGCTGCTGTATTTTTTTAAAAAAACCCAAAGGAATAGAATAGAAAATGACAACAGATATATCCTCTTCACATCTAAAGAGATGAAAAGACTATTTAAACCAATATTTTTATGTTATTTACCTTTTTTTTTTTTTCTGCCTTTAACAGCTCTGAGAGAGCTCTCAAAGGGTAATTTGTACTCCTGCAAATCTGTGGTTTTTTTAACACACATAAAGATCTGCTGTGTTTTGATGTTTTTTGATGCAAGCCTAGATGCCAGCAGAATGGATGGGTTTGGGTGTCCAGCTGGAGCTAAAGGGGTGTCCTGGGACACAGAGCAAGGAGCAGTGTCACACCCAGTGCCACTGGGATGAGGATGAGGATGGCTGGAGTTGTGTGACTGTGCCTCACACACCTGGATTCACCCTGTCCCCAACCTCCCACCCAGGTGGACACCAATTACCAGCACAGAGCAGCAAGCCTGACCCAGCCAGTGCAGGTTTAATATTCCCTAATCTCCATTTCCCCATCCTTAATTAATGAGACTCCTCACCTGTCAAAATTAATTGGACCCACAAACCAAGAGGTGAACACGAGGTTGTTATTCACACCTTGTGCTCTTACAAATGTCTCCTCTTCTGACTAATGAAGGAAACAGGGTCACAAAGATATAACTGAGGAAATCCTTTTGTCCTCAGATTTGCTGAAGTTGTGACAAAAGAATCTCCCCAGCCAGGGGTTTTCTGCAAATCTGTTTTGAGCAGAACCATCTCTCAGGGACAGGAGGCATCACCACTGAACTCAGGTGCAAAACCTGGGGAGGTTTTGGAGCCTTTAAACAGACTGAACATCCCTTCCCTGGGAATTAGACATTACAGAGAGGTAAATTGAGACATACAGGGATAAAGAGCAACAAACACTGCATTTCTGTGGCTCAGCTGCTTTTTGGGCTCAACCTCTCTTCTTGTGCCAGTTTAAGTGGATTGATTTTGCTTTATGATCCAGGAAGTGGGAGACTTGAGACTTGAATCTTACTTTCCACATCTAACTACAAAACTGATCTAGCTCCTAAAATAATGTTGCAAAAAGGTTTGGAAGAGCCTTTGAACTTAAAATGTAATAGATAAGCCAAGGAGAAAAATTATTATGCTTAAATTAAATATGGCAGCAGCAAATAAACCAGACAATTTGTTGCACAGTATGGATTCTGAAGGAGAACATTGCATCCATTATTTCTTATCATTGCTCCAGGAAAGAAATTCACAGTGAAGGCAAAAAATGAAGTTAGCAATGATTTTTCACTCATGAACCCTTCTCCAGGGATGAGTTATAAAGGAAAAATATGTTGCCTGGAAGGAGAGAGAAAGCAAGGATTATTTATGTTTATATATTTAGTAGCACACTTGCACCCATACTTACTCTGCTATAGAAGAACCATACAACAGCACACTTATACTTTTTCTAATTTTGTCCAAATAGATGAAAGAACTCTTTATTCAAGGAGTAATAAAATATCCATGCAAGCTGATTCTTGCTTTTGTCTGGGGAAAGCTGAACACTGAAAAAAAGCTGAACTGAAGGCTTTCTAAATATCAGCTGGGTCACAGGGGAGCAATAACCCTAACCCAGATATTTGTATCCAAATGTGCATGGGACAGGCTGGGACCTCAAAGGGAAGTGAGCAGACAGGAAAACAGGCTGCCAGAACTAGGAGTTTTGCAAAGCAGAGGGGCAGGGGAGTGACTATAATTAAGGAAAGGTGTTGATTTTAAAAGTAGTTCAGGAATATCAAAGAGTGGGGAGCCCAGAATGATGAAGGCATTTGGGGCAAGAGCAGGCACTAGATCAAAGGTAATATTACATGAAGCATCAAACATCTCACCAAACAGGAGGCACTGAAGTGTAAATAATGAGTAAATAGAGGAAAGGCTGCTGGAAAGAGGGAAAATGTGGAGTGAGTGAAGTGTGCAGGGAGCAGGCCAGCCCCAAACACAGAGCCAGAGCACAATGACACTGCCATTAATTAAATGTAAATGTTCAGTGGAGGATGGAGGGAGGGATTGTGTTTGTTGGCTTGTAAGTTCAATGGTCAAATCAAACCTTGCAATCTTTGGGCATGTTTGTCTACTACAAACAAGGACAACAGTAAACCTTCTGCAGAGGTGCAGAAAAGAAGCAAAAATGTGTTTTTTTGCCTCTGAGGGGGGTTTAACCAGATGTGGATCAGCAGCTTTAGTGCTGGAAATCTCCCAGTTTGCCAACAGCCTGATCCTGCCTTGGGGTGATGCCTGTCAGTTTATGACAGCCTGTAGCCATCATTCATCAGGGTACATCAGTAACTGGGTCAAAGAAATGGGACCACCCCCAGGATTGGGACTCTGAACACACCCACAGAGCTTGTGGCACTGCAGCTGAGGAAATGAAGGTTCTGAGAGACCCCTTGGTGTGTGGTGGGTCCCACCTGGGCCCCTCTCAGGGCTTTCCTTGGGGAAATATCCTGTGTTGAATTATTGATCATGTAAACAAACAGGGATGGAGAGAACTGACACATTTCCAAAGTGAAAACAAAGAGCAGAAAGGCAGGAGATGGTGAAGAATAGAAAAGCTGAGGAATGCAATTATGCATTACCCATATTAAAGGATATCCCTGTTACTCCATGACAGAATAACAGCATTATGCCCTCTAGCTCATGGTGGTACTCTGGTAAATCCCTTAAGTAGATTAGAAAGAATTACAGACACTACTGGACAAGTAAAACCCTGCAAACAGGTAAATGTGCATTTTTAGTGTACACAGCTACCAGCAAAACCATGGTGCAGAAATGAGTGGAGAAGCAGAATCCCTTGGATTCCTGATGGGGAAGCTGCTGAGGAAAATGGAGGGAGGAATTTAAAGCCTTACTTGTTCCCTTCTGATGATTTCCATGCTCAGCTGCTCCCCATCCCTTCAGACAAGGTTCAAGATAAATTCCTTCTCTCTCATCAAACAGTAACTCCCAGTCACGTACAGAGGGACTGCAGAAACCATCTTTGTGCTGCTTTAATTCACATCTCCATGGCTTGTGATGTGGTTTCACATTCAGGGAATTATATCCAGGTTAAGCTGGAGAAGTCCCACTGAACCTTAAAGGTTTTAATTCCTCTAAAGGTTCTCCTGATTTTCACTCTACAACTGCTGGTTTTACAAACTAAACCTATTGTGTTCTTCTGCACTCCTCTGTTCACAAGAAAGGCTTCAAAACACATCTCAGATCACTCCTTTAATGAGCTGTACAAACACATAAAACCTGAGCATGTATCCATGTCCTCTCCAGCATCTTGGCTGTATGGATGGCTTTACCATAAAACATTAAATGTCTTTTTTGTTAGCATTCAAAAGAATGCTTGGTTGGTGCCTCCAGACATTTTTCATTTCCCACTTCAAGCAGGATTCAGGATTTATCAGACCTCCTCATGCTTCTCTAATTGGATTCTTTGCCCATTGGAAATGCACAGCAACATTCTCCTCAGAACAATGCTCCCAGACAGAACACATCTTGTTTAAAAATACATAAGTACGTTTCTTGTTTGAGCACAAAAAAAACAACATTTCAAATTCCTCAAGAAAAACTTCAAGGACATCAGGAGATTCAGGGCAGGCTGGTACTGACCCAGCAGAAGTGAGACCTGTGATAATTTCACTTTAATCCAGTTTTCTCCTACAATCACCCACTTCTTATTATTCCTTGCCAATAACTTGGTTTGTATTTTGAAATTTCTCTTTGCCATACCCTGAAGTTTCTGTACTCTCCAAGAAGCAGCAAAGGCACCAAACACAGCTGAAAACACAAAACCCACAGTCTTGTTATTCAGGGGGTACCTACATCCCACAAAACTAAAATCCAGTCAATAATTTTCCAGAATATGACACTGCATTGCTATTACACAGAAAGATTTGCTGAATTTACAGAAGGATTTACTGCCTAAAGTTCTGTATGAAACAATGACTAAAGAGTAGCAAAGCATTATTTTACAGTGCACAGCAAAAATCAACAGATCTGAGAGAATTTTAAGGGCTACCATAGACTGCAAACTCTGTAAAGGTCTGTAGACATCTTCTGGGGGCTTCAGCTAAGGAGCCTGTGTGAGATTTGGGGTAGAATCAGAGTTCTGCAAAGGAAAGGTGAATATTGGTGTGAATGGAGAACAGATGGGAATTTGTGGATGTGGAGGCACCACAAGGAGCACACAGCACACACTGTTCGTGGCACTGAGATTTGCAGCTATTAAGGGCTCCAAAAATGTCAAAAATGCACTTTCAAAACCTGCACGTGGTCACCAGGCTAAGACAGCCCCAGGAGACATGAAACAGCTTGACAGATGATCTTCTCACATAGCTTTAAAATTTTTAAATAAAAATAAAATTAACTTAAAATGTTGTTATTGTTTATGGTTACTCACCTACTCTTGATTCAGACATGGGTATTTGCCACACTGATGCAGCAGCTTTGCCTACAGAAATTATGAAAGAAGATCTGGATCAGGATTTTAATCCTACTATCAGTTATGACTAGTTTCTGATTTACTTGGATGAGTTTCTCTGAAGATTTTTCCCTCAGAAAGCCTTGATGCCTCCCACTGCCAGAACACTGTGACCACTCTGGGATGGTCACTCACAGAACAAATGTGCTGGCTGGGTCACACAGACTCTGCTGAGACAAGGAAAATATCATTTGTCCTTTCTTTTTTTTTTTTTTTTTTCCTTAAAAAGGGCAATTCCCTGGAATTTTACAGCATTGTGCCATGGTTTCATGTGAAGAGCTCAGCTGAGACTGGGAGATCTGTCAGTCACTTGGTTGGCAGCTTGTGGGGAAGTGTGAGTTTTTCTACCTCACCCCAATGAAATTCTGATGGCAAATATCTCTTTGAAAAGAAATCATTTTGGTTTTGTTGCTGCTGTTTTGGGCTTTGGGGTTTTTTAAAGAGTACTTGTTAGAATTCTGGCCTTTTGGGAACTGGAATTCACTCAAAAAAATCAAAGAATATCTGCCCCAAAGCTCAACTTCATTTCCAAATTGTCCTTGCAGACATGGCCCATCTCCTTTGCTCTAAGTGGTGCCAGGATTTGATCCAGAGGATCAGGATTTTCACAGGACAATCATAAGGGCTCCTTCAGCCAAACTTTTCCCATTTCTGTGGTTTCCTGACCCCTTCCATCACTCCTGTGCTGAAGCTTGCTCCCCACCTGACACATCAGCTGAGATATTTCCCCACAAAGAGCTGGTTTGGCTCAGAGTTTAAATGTCAGAAAGGTCTTCAGAGCCCTGAAATAGTGTGTGAATATTCCTGGAGAGCCCCAGGGGGAGGAAGTGCTGAGGAGGAGTGTGGGAGGATGGCACCTGGAGGAAGGAGAGTGGGCAGGACAGTTCTTAGGGAATGTGGTATCCAGCTCCCAAAAAACCTCATTAAGGTTTAAAATAACATTTTTAACCCCAGTAGAAAATGCCATTCTCACCTGACATCCCAGCATTTCCATTTCAGATTTCCTGCTCATCTGCATGATCCTAAGAGGACGTGAGAAGCCACACACACATTGGAATAATAGAAATTAATCACTCTGTTAAAAGAAGTGCCTGAAACCCGGGCTGTTTGGAATTAATATGCAAGCCCTGGCACCAAGGGCAGGACTTCACTTACTGGATGTGCTCTGGCACAGGGCCAGGGGCAGTGGATCAGTGTCAGGGTGGCTCCAGTGACTGCTCTGGCAGTGATGGAGCACAGGCACTTCCTCTTTTCTCATTCCCTTACTCCCATTAACACATGCAAATGATGTGCCTCGCCTGTCTCTTGTTTTAGCAAGCTCAGTTAATCCCCTGTTAACACAAATTTTTTTTTTTTTTTTTTTGTCATGCCCAGTGGACATTTAGGCAGTCTATGTTTTTTTCTTTGGAGGGAGAGGGAAGAGAGAGAAATAAGCCTAATGTGAGAGATGAAGAATGGCAGAGCACCAAAGCACAGGAATGAGTGCTGAAGGACCTTCTCCTTCTATTAAGAGCCTGCTCAGGAGTAATGCACTAAAATGCACAGCACAGAGGCATTGAGACAGCAGAGGTGTTTATAAACTCCTGAGTACACTTGTCAGCTAATTCTCCATTGTGCTGCATTTGTGGCTGGATCCCCATCACCCAGAACAAAGCTCTTTGCACATGCCATTGTTGGGGACAGATTTTCCAGACAGATGCCACTCACTGGTGGCTGTTAAATGCTCCATCCATAAACCATTATGTGCTTCTGTATTGAGGTTTCTCTGCAACAGGCAGCTGTTTGACAGGGAATAAACTCCTGGGGACAGCAGCAAATCAAATTAAATATATCTCCACAGAGCTATCATAGGGGGCTGCGTGGCTTGATAGGCTGCATCAAGAGCAATAAACACACACAGGAAGAGCAAACCTGAGATAAATCAAGATAGTCCAAATGAGCAAAGAGGCAGACAAATCACCAGTGCCTCCCTGAAAGCCATTAGGAGTTTCAATGATGATTTCAACAGAGCCACTATTTCAGCTGTCTGTCTGTGAGCAGGAAGGTTTTAATCCTATAAAAGTCAGAGATTATCTAATTAGTGTTCTTTTCTCCCTCACTTTATGAACTTGGTTATAGGGAATTACACTCACTGAGATGCCAATAAATAAATTCACTGAGGGAAGAAAAAAAAAAAGATGTGGAGCATGTTAATAGTCCAGATTTCATTCATTCTCTCTTCTAATATTTATTTTCCTAATATAAATAAACCTCTAAAACTGTAAATTATATTTTCTAATATAAATCAACTGAGTTTAGTATGGGCCAAGGAAAGAAAAGGGCTTGATTGCTTCATGGAACAGAATCAAACACATATTTGCCTCAAACACTGGCTTATTGTCATTGAGAATGTTTTTATAAGCATGACAACATGAATGTTTTCTTACCTCCTACTTCTATGTATGCATCAAAGCCTATGGAAGACAGACTGCTAGAGACACACTCTGTACCAGGGAGAAAGAGAAACAGCAAAAGAGATGCCAACACAGTGAATAAATTCCTCTTAATTAATAAATTTCATCACATTAACAATGGCCTAAGCATAGGAGTGAGCACTTCAGGGAAAAAGCACTCACGTATCTTACTTCAATATATTTTATATCAAAAACCTGCTCTTTCAATACTCCCTTTCTCAGCCACTTGTGTCAGACTGAATAGACTCAAATCCTCAGAATTATTTCCTTCAGGAAAAGAAATGATGAATCTGTGTAGCAGCAAGAAGAGCCTTGTTCTGCTTTAAAAGCTTTCACTCCTCCATCATTCATCCTGTTCAGGCTCTCTCCCCCAGCCCTGCACAGGCTCCTGATCCAGCTGGGAGCTGCAGGTTACAGCACCACATGGTTCTGCCTTCATGGTTTCTCCCAGTGATCTTACCTAAATCAGCTGCAGATTAAGAAACAGAGAAATACACCTGTGCTTCTCTGCCTCAAGGACAGTCCCTTCTCATCAAACACAACCTGTGTTTTCCCATGATGGATCTGCCAGGAATCCCTCCACAGGCTGTGTGCAAAAAGGTGGGACAGGAGCATGGGCATCTCTTAATTATGGGGCAGAATTAACAAAGATAATCTCTGGAAGGCAGCAGCTGTAGCTGAAAGAGATAAATTAAACAGCACCTGGTCAGATGGTGAGGAAATAAAAGATACTCTGCTTCAATTTTTAAGAAATGGCAAGAAAAAAGTAATTTTTACTAAATTGTTTAAGCTAATAGGCCTTTTTCTTTTTAAAGAATGAGAAGTATGAAGGAAAATTAAAGTAACTCATTTACTGAAACAGATTTGTGAAATTCTCTGCTAAATGTGACTTTTAAACCAGACAACTCATTAAGCCAGCTACTGGGGATTAGATTGGAATTATTTACTGAATCTTAACCAGAGTCAGAATTTGGGAGTGTTGAGGGGTCAACAGTCCCCTAGTTAGGCTGGCCTGGTATTATTTTATAATTTAGTCCATTCATCTTGAAAGATCCTGTGCACCTCCATACCTTGGTTAGCAACAATTTTCAGGAGGGAGGAAAGCTGTGGATATTTCTTTGGGGATGAAGCAAGGAGGAACAGGTACCCCTGTGCTCTGCTGTGTGTTACTGCAACTTCACAAAGATGCTGCAGCACCTTCTCCCCTCCCTGCTCTGATGGTGAGGCTGGGACATAACCAGGTTCTTGTGAAAGATGCACAAATCTGATTTGAAGCCTCTGAAAGTCTTTGTTTGCACAGGCTCAGGGGAAATATAATCAGACAGGTGAATGTTTTGAAGCAAACAGAGCAAACTGTCCTGTGACACCAGCACTGCTGCTGGGCACCAAGAGAATAAAAGGAGGCATGAGGGGGTGGGAGCCAAACAAAAAAAAACAGCAAGGAGAGTGCTGGGGTTAGATCAGCAACAGGAGATGAAAATCACAGGTCTGATGAGGAATTTTACTGTAAAATTTATAATTTACTAAAAATTTTACTATAAAGATTGGGATAAGAGAGACTGGGGAGCAGCAGAGGGATGAGAGTCAGGGGTGTCCTGGGAGCCAGGACAGCAAATCCATCCTGGGGTGCTTCAAACACAGAATGAAAAATAAATGAAAAAATGAAAAAAATGAAATGAAATAAAATGAAATAAAATTAAATTAAATATAAATACCAGCCCTACTTATTGCCCAGAGAAGCTGTGGCTGGATTCCTGGAAGTGTCCAAGGCCTGGGGTGCTTCAAACACAGAATGAAAAATAAATAAATAAATAAATAAATAAATAAATAAATAAAAATAATATATTAAAAATAAAATAAAATAAAATAAAATAAAAAAACAGCCCTACTTATTGCCCAGAGAAGCTGTGGCTGGATTCCTGGAAGTGTCCAAGGCCTGGGGTGCTTCAAACAGAGAATGAAAAAAATAAATAAATAAATAAAAATAATATATAAATATATAAAAATAAAATAAAATAAAATAAAATAAAATAAAATAAAATAAAATAAAATAAAATAAAATAAAATAAAATAAAATAAAATAAAATAAAATAGAAAAACCAGCCCTACTTATTGCCCAGAGAAGCTGTGGCTGGATTCCTGGAAGAGTCCAAGGCCAGGCTGGATGAGGTTTGGAGCACCTTGGGACAGTGGAAGGTGTCCCTGCCATGGCATGGGTGGCACTGGGGATTTTTAGGATTCCTCTCTTCCAAACCCACCACTCTCCCATTGGAAGGTGGCTGTGCCATAAATCCAGCAGAGAGCTGCACATTTTGAGTGTGACATCAAAGATCTACGATGCAAAATGTGTTTCAAACACCATCTGAAGTTTGAGTAGGACTCAAAAGATGATTATTCAAAAATCCAATTAAAACTTTATCCTTTGCCTAAAGGCATCCTCTTAACTCCAACATAACTCGTTAGGAGAACTTTAGTTGCAGTAAAAATATGAAGTTTCAAGGCCATCTCATCAGGAGAATATTCTCTGAAAAAAAGCCCACAACAACATTTATTTTAAAAATTTAATCAAACAGAATTTAAATATTTAAATTGCATTTTAAATACCGTTCTGGAACATGAAGTCTATCTAAGTATATTCTTAGATACAGACTGTAATAATGTAATGATTTTTTTCTCTATTTAAAGTTCTGGCATCATTTCCTTTTCTTCTGTAATTAGGCAGAAACAACATGTGTCATTTTAATTCTCAGTCTTTCCCTTTCTCCACCACTCAACACTCCCAAATTCTGACTCTGGTTAAGATTCAGTAAATAATTCCAATCTAATCCCCAGTAGCTGGCTTAATGAGTTGTCTGGTTTAAAAGTCACATTTAGCAGAGAATTTCACAAATCTGTTTCAGTAAATGAGTTACTTTAATTTTCCTTCATACTTCTCATTCTTTAAAAAGAAAAAAGCCTATTAGCTTAAACAATTTAGTAAAAATTACTTTTTTCTTGCCATTTCTTAAAAATTGAAAGAGAATATCTTTTATTTCCTCACCATCTGACCAGGTGCTGTTTAATTTATCTCTTTCAGCCACAGCTGCTGCCTTCCAGAGATTATCTTTTTAATTCTGCCCCATAATTAAGAGATGATAAAGAGGAAGAGATGGATATTGATTAGTATTACACATAATATAAAAAAATGCCATACAACCTTCTGGTTTTCAATACTGAGCTGTTGCAGTGAGCTAATGCATCCTGCAGGCAATTATGGCATCTCCAGGAATAGCCACATGGAGAAAAAAAACCTCAGAAATCTGCATTTGCACATGATCATTACAGCCTTGGCAGCACAGGTTGGCTTTTTTTGGTTTAATAACTTTTCCAGCATGTCAGGTTACATCTTGCTGTGCCTCAGCATTCTCCAGTCCTGCTACAGATTTATGAATACTCATGCATTTATTAGATAGACATGGCAAAAAGTGATTTTTGTTTTTTTCTGAACAATTTTGGGGATTCACAATAAAACCCAAAACTTAAGACTGACTACAAAATCCCTTGAATATAACCCACTTATATATATATGCACACATATATGTATATATATAACCCTACCTATAACCCTACCTAGAAGCATTTAGCTTGGAAGGGACACACCAAGGCAATCCAGATTTTCCCATAACCTGTGGTTGATGCCTTGATGGAAGATTTCTGGACCTGCATACTAGCAAACTGCCAATCACCCAGTTGTAATCAGACAGGAAGTTGGGTGAGTGCAGGAACACACCTGAACAGGCTCATGGCATCCCCTCAGGTCCATTGATGAGTTCTTTTTTGAGGACAGGTACACAACAGGGAACATTTATATAACACCCCAGTGGCTGACACCCTTGCCTGAGAAAGATTTGAGTTCAAATGTCTTGAAAAATTCAAATGCTTTTGGAAGCAGTAGAAATACCAGACAATAAATGTGATTATTTCTTATTTCATAAAGAAAACAATAGTGTTTTAATTTCTGCTGGCATGCTGAGCATAACCCTGATCCCCCTTTCCCAGAGGAGGATTCACCAAGAGACTAAAGGATCACACTGCCCTCACCTTACTATATTTTTACAACACCTTTCCCCAAGGAGGAATTCCCACAGGAAACACATTTTGTAGCTCGTTACACTCAATATAAAATTATATATTATTATAATATTATATATAATATAAAAAACTCCAGAGATATACATGGGAAGTTTTTCTGCTTCAAGTTTCATCTTTCAGCAGGACTCTGTGATGGCCCAGCAGCTGCAAAGGAGCTGCAGACTGAACATCCCCCAGGCAAGCACTGTTTGGCCTCTCATTGCTCACACAGGGCACATCTCAGAGCACAGGTCCCACTCAGCCCCACACAAGTGGCACAACAGGAGGCCCCGCTCCTGTGGCAAGAAAAACAGCCTGAGTTGATCATAAACAAGCCTAAGTGACAAAGCAGCATAATTTCTATTGATTTGCTCTCAAAGGCAGGATGCAGCTGTGAAACTGAGATGTTTTTCTAGGCAGCCCCTTGCAGCACAGCAGCTCCCACTGCTCGCTGAGGAGAGGCAGGGAAAGCAGCCTCCCCTTTTTCCTCTCCACACTCTGACAGAGGCTGTTCTTTCACACCCTGTGCTCCTCAGAAATGGCACTGCAGTAGCACTCCCTGACAGGGAGAGACAGGAACAGGATGTCTCTCTTCTCTCAGTGTTGTGAAGACTCCCTGGGAGAGAGTGCAATTCTCTCCAGGGACAGTTATTGTCCTGGTAAGTAGCACAGATGGTGAATATTTAATTTTTTTATCCTCAGCATCTTTCATGCTAAAATCTCTCTTTAGTAGCAAGCTGGAAAATCCAACAGAAAATCAATGGCCAGTGAAAGAAAACTAATAGCACTTAACAGCTCATGGCTTTGATGGGCAGCCTGTCCCACCTTCATCTCCAAATGATCCTTTTGCACTCATGTTGGTGCTCTGATTGTGACACAGAGCTCACTGCAGGAGCTTTGGCCTTACATTGCTAACTTGTCAATGGAACAGATGATGTGACCTCAGAAAGCACAACACAACCAACAACCACAACAACTGCTGAAAAGGAAACAACTCTGCAGGTGCTGCAGTTCTGATGGAGACCAGATGTCACCTAACAAATGTACCTGGCCACAAGAGCTCCACAAGAGGCTGCTGCAGCTTTGCAATCCCCTTCTCAGCCCCACATCACAACTCCTGGGAATAGCAGCAGGTTAAAGTGGCTGCTGATGCAGGGTGGTTAATTCAGCACCCAGAGAAAGGTGGCAGCTGCACGAGTGACAGGGACAGAGCTGATGGTGACATGCCCAACCACAGCTGAGAAAGCACTCCTGGAACCACAGGTGGGAATCTCCTTGCCATGCCCAAATGCCAGCATCCAACCTCCTGATTTGAGGATTGGTAGGAATAAAAACAGAGAGAAGCCTGCTTCCCTTGAGCTGTGTTTGTGTGAGATCTGCACAGGCAGGTCTGGGAAATAACTGAAGTGTTAACGAAGCATTAGCAGCTTTGCTTTTCCCCCCTCATAAGCTACTATCATTTCATGTCACTGAACCAATTCTCATACAATTGTCTGAGGCTCCAAGTGGAAAAAACTCATTATCCTTCGAGTCCAGCTGTTAAGAATATGGGATTATGTTGTATTTCCATCTGCAGTACAGCAGAAGCATTAGCTCTTTTTGAACTATGGCCAGGAGGATGCAGATTTAATTGCTCTCACACCTCCTCCTGCTTCAAAAATAAAACCATCCTTCAAAACCATTGCATTTTCAGAACTCTTTCACTTGAAGTAAGCAACCTGGTTCCCTCAAACTTGAAGAGTTGAACAGAGAGATTTTTCTTGCTCTATTCCTGCCAGCCAAGAATGGCTTGTATGTGTTTATACAAGCAGCTAAATTTCACCTTGAAACCTGAATTCCAAGGCAGTTGAGAAAGATTGGAAAGCCCAAGAGAATGGACCACACTTAAAAACAGGAGTGTCCTGCAATAACTGTGTGGTGAAACAGTAACCAAGGAGGGTCACTAAGTGAAGGAGGAGAGATGCTGAAATCCACAAACCATGATTTATTGAGAAAATTTGTTTTATTGGTTTACAAATCACACCTACCTCTTTATTTAAAAAGCTCTTTATCAACTTAAAACATTACTAGAGCAAAAATATAATATACATATTTAGAAAGTTCTCAACTGATTCCCAAGTAACAATCTGGCTTGTTCTCCTCTCCTATTTGAACACTTCCTTATTGCTCATTAAATTTTAGCAGCCAAAACATGCAAATATAAAATAACATACCTGCTGTACTGAGATCCTGATTTTTTAGTGAAAGGCTTCTCCATGCTCCAGCAAAGCAAGGATTCAGTGAGTTTTAGTTTGAAAAGGGAAAATACCAGGAAGTTTTAAATGAGATTTTTTCTTAAGGTGCAAAAGACATATTTTGTAGAAATAAAAGATAGATATTGTAGAAATAAAAGACAGATATTATAGATTGCTGTTTTCATAATATATTTGACCCAAAATTTACCTTTATTCCAGGTACTTTGGTTCTGAACAATCTACAGCAGCAATTTGACAGAAAGTGCAGCTCCTTTCAAAAACAGCTTATACAGTTTCTTACCAACAGAATAATGTTGGCTCAGGTGTCTTCCATTCAAGTTACCCTGGGCTGTAACTGATGAAGAGGATTTTACTCTCCATGAACACACAACTCCAACTCTGCACACACCACAGGTGATTTAACCAGGCTGAGAACAGAGCCATGTGAGCAAGACCCTGACAGCCCAGGGAACTGAGCACATCTGTCCTACAAGGTACATTCTGATTTAGGTAAAGACACTGCAGATGATTACAGCTCTTTATGGTGAGGAACATTCATTCTGAGTGCTCATGTGCTTCATCACAGCTTGCTGTTCTGCTGGAACTGGGCCACCAAGGCCAGCACCTGCTCGGAGGCTCTGACCTGCTTGGAGCCCAGGTAGAGGGCACTGTTGGAGGCTGTCTCCTCCAGGAAATACCTGTAGTTCACCATCATGCCACAGGAGGCCCCGATGCCCCGGGGGCTCGTGTCCCCCATCCAGTTTATCCTCCAGAGCACCGAGCCGTTCTGCAGGTGGAAATTGGCCACGGGGTTGAGGGCGTAGCCCCGGTGCTTCTCCCCATACAAGTACCAGGCACAGAGTCTCAGCAGGGGGGAGTGCAGCACCTCAATCAGCTTTTCTGACCTCACCCACTCGTTGGTGTTCAAGAGTTTCCTCAGTGTTTCGCTGGAGGAGTCTCCTGTGATCTCACAGATTTCCTGCCACTCGGATTCTGTAAAAAGTTCATTCCTTCCCTGCTCTTTTGCTTGGGAGGAGAGGAGACCAACGAGCCATTTTGTGAATCCTGGGATAGGTGAAAGTGTGGAAAAAGCTTTTATCTGAGGGAGTTCTTTCTGTAGACAAAAGGAGAGAAAAAAATAAATCATGAGTTTGGTCATGATTGACACAGAGAAGTTTGAGTGAAAGGGCAGCTGATGGCCTTTGCTTTTTGGCAAGTGAAGCCCAGGGAATCTGAGAAGGAACTGATTTACATGCACACAAAAAAAGGTAAAAAATCCCCCTGGCAGTAACAGGTTCGTGATGAGAAGGCACTGGGAGCAGACAGAAGGTTATAACACTGACTGAATGGCATTCCTCACACCCCATCTCTATAAAAGTACTTCTGCAGTACTCAGCACCACTGGCTTCTGCTGTTATACTTTTACAGGCAGAAATAAACAAATAAAACCACAGGCCATAAAGAAGTGATTTTGAAGAAAATTTCTTTTAAACAGACATGCAAGTTTCAAAAGCCATTTAAATATTCTTTCATATGTAACCATCTTTTTTTTTTTTAAATCAAGGGCAGTTTATTATTTCAGTCTATTGTAAAATCATGAGGTACTATTTGTAGATTTTTATGGAAAGAAGTATTTCCTGAAGTTTTGAATGAAGTTCTTTATACAGACCAGGTACCTTTCATGATATTCCCTACACCAGCAAGAAATACAGACCATGTGAATATCATTTTTTATTGCAAATGTAACACTTGTTTTAACCAAGCAAAATTTCTTCTCTACTCCTACTAATTTCCGATTAAACTATGAAATAATGTAAAGCAAAACATATATAAGGAAAACTGTCTGTTAGCTTTGGGGCTCACCAGTATAAGAATAAACTCACTGTCACTTAGAACGAACAAAAAATACATCAGGCAACCCTCCTGGAGGAGTGGGGGCAAGGAAAAGAGGGAAGACAGAGCTGAGCTGAAACCACCCCAGTGTTGGTTTAATTACTGCTCCAACAGAAGAAGTAGTAAGAACAAAGACATTCATCAACATTACAGAAGCATCTTAATGTCAGCAGAAAATTGTCTTTAAATGACTACAAATGGGGCTTTTTCTACCTCGAGGATTACCGAGGTACCCATTAAAAAGCCATCAGGGCTCAGCTGGGGCTGCCAGGTTGTGTGAGCTGCAGCTGAGCTCCACACAGCTGCCACCTGCAGCCTGCTCCGGGAATCGGGCCCAGGGAATGCCGGGGCCAAGCACCAGCTCTGACACTCACAAAACCTGCTCCTTTCCACAGCAGCTTCCCAAAGGTGTGTCCTGTGCCTTCCAGCACTGGGACACTCTGCAGTTTGGGGACACAGCTGGGTCACAAAATCACTGCCTGCCCTGGGCTGAAGCTCTGTGACTGTTACTTAGAAATGTCAGCCTCAGAATTCTTTTGGGACCAGGCAGGGACAAGAAACACAGAGCAAGTGCCACCTTATCAAAGAAATACCTCATTTCATCTCCTTAGAGAGCCAGATAAAGAAAACCAAGCAAATTATTTAAAACAGTCATTTCTGTATCTTATTGAATAAAATACCATTTTTGCAATCAGAGCACCCAGGAGATCCTGACTGGGTCATGCTCACAACTGCTACAACTACCATACTGTAGGATAGTGAATTTCTAGTAAATAAGTAGAAACCAGTAAAGTAGAAACTTGTTTCCACTGAAGGACATGATGATATTTTATTTTTAAGAGTAATTCCAAAGCTGATATCTTTAAGATCATCTGTGAAATCCAAGCTGGTTTCCTTGCAAGTGCATTCCATAAAATAAAAAAGTTCCTTTGAAGACATCTCTTCCACCTTCTGTTTTGCTCCTAAGCAGAGCTAACAAGGTTCTCACTCAGCAGCTGAGCTGTGCTTCCACAGGTTAATAATTCCAGTCCCATCTCCCAGCCTGCAGAGCCTGAGGACACCTGTGCACCACCCACAATGACAAAAGGGACAATGGGTAATTTTTTCCCCTCTCCCTGTGGTAAAAACAACCACTTCAAAATTCCTAATGAAATAACTGACAGGGATTCCTGGGGACATTGACTGCTCCTTGTTTATCACCACTTTCAGGAGTGACCTGCTCACCAAGATAGCCCCAAATACTTCACAGGAGGTTAGTAGCTCTTATTCTATTAAAACCACAAAATGGGAAATGGTGGGTTTTTTACTTCTCAGGACAGATAAGAAATGGCAAAGTGACCCCATTTTGAAGGTACTGTACCAACTACTACATATCTGATAAAAGCTTTCTTTAGAAGCTTATCTGAGGCATCCATTTCTTGGGGAAAAATAAATAAATGCACTGGAGTGAGCACATTTATGTTTTCCTAAATTGATGTGCTGGTTTCTGAGGCTATTGGTGGAGATCCATTAATGTTTACTTTCCTGTCAGAAACCCACACACCATTAAGAAACAGCTGCTACTTTTGGTTCGGGGTAGATTTCTGTGTTTGATTGTTGCTTTTTGCTGTTGTTTTCTTTTTCCTTTCCTTGCAGAAGAGCACAGATTTCTCCCATTATCCATATCTCATCTGAAACTGTCTTGCACTCTGAAAGCTGCAGTCCAAGGTCACATTTTTCATCAATGAAATCAAAGCCTGTTTTGGAAATTATGATCTCCCCAGGTCACCTAGATCAAATTAAGGTAGCAATTATCAACAGCCCAAGCAGAAAGCTAAAATCTGCCACCAATTGTTGAGTATTCTATTGAGCCACACAGCAGCTATCAGTTTTCTCCCTGAAATGCCACAGGCTATAAAATCCTAAGCAGTTTTCTCAAAGGCTTCAGCACAGTTATCTGTGTCTGTCATCTGCTGACTGAATTGCCATGATGTACCTTCTGCAGAGCCACAGACTGTTGTGAGTGGCTATAAACACACTTGGAAATTAAATGTCTGGCTAATGAGAAATCCATCCACCTCCTCATTCACCAGTACCCATCAGCTTGCTAGAAATGATCTGCCTGCACTCAGTTTGGGGTTTGTTTGGTTTTCTGCAGTTGTCTGAAATAGTTTCAAAATCCAATTCATTTCTGGGAACAACACAAGCTTCAATTTCAGAAATACAAGAGATCATTTTTGTTGCCTGCTCCCTGCTTTATATACATTAATATAAACAAGAGACTGCATGGAATGCCTACACAGCCTGTTCCCAGATTTATACAGGGAGAACTGGGATCAAAGTGGTATCAGTGGCCTAATGAATCCATCCCAAAATAATCCCAGCAGGATACGCTCAGAAACAACAGAAGCCTGCACACAAACCCCTTCTGTATTATCTGTGTACAAGAAACTGCCAAAAACTGAATAAGCTGCTCCTGAGAGCAGCACAATTTTTCCCAGGATGCCCCTTGCAGGTGACACCAGGTCCCATTCTGATCTCCAGAATATCCCCCCCCTCTACCCAATTATACAGAACAATTCCAACAGTTTTGGCAAATGCCAAATCTTTATGTCCAGGTAAAGGTTAAGGATTCCAACTGCAAACAGTACACATAGAAAGAAACTGAGGAGCCCATTTTGTGCTTCAACTTCATCCACCTCCATCTGCTTCAATTAGTGAGAGCCAAAAGCAGCAGCCATCAATTAGTCCACAGTGCCTCAAACTAACAGTGCTCAGCACTGGAGTGTGAAATCCCCACCAGTTTTCCCAAGAATCCTAAGAAAAACCCATTTGCAAGGAATGCTTTCAGGAGGGAATCAGTGCTTGGCATCCTTTGAAGGTGAGAGGTGCTGCCCCACACATGCTCATGTTTAGCAGACTACATGACCACTTCAGGCAAATCAGCAAGATGATTTCTAAAAAAAAATCTATTTTAATTCTGCATTAATGAGACATCAAGAAGTATGGTACTAACTGGATTTATAGCCATTATTTTCTAGTTTAGATCAAGGTTTCAGTACAGTTTTTTGAAAACTTGTCAGACAAAGGCTTTGGTGCAGAGGGGTTCTCAGCACACTCCTAACTGTGCATGTCTTTCCCTGACCTAATGATACACATTCATGGCAGGTCCAATTTGGAGTTTTCCTCACAAAGAAAGACACCTGGGATTTCAGTTTGGAGGTTACAGTGGCACTTACAAGTAGAAGTGTCAGAGCAGGTTACACTAAGGTAGAAGTCAGGTAAAGGATTTTTACTGGAGGATAAAAGGAGGTTTAAGAGCTTGCAGCACCTTGGGACAACACAACTCAAACAGAATTCTGCAGATCAAACAGATGTCAAACAAAAGTCAACTCAAATGGCAACTGATAAAAGTGTCTTAATCATCAATTTCAATAAAATTAAAAATAAAATCCTCAACCCTTTCAAATGTTCTCCTCTTCCCAATGCATTTTATTACCAGTTAAATTAAAGAGAGTCTCAGCTTCTGTAACCTGGAACACTTGGTGATCTAACAGCATTTGAAAAAAAGATGTTTATTGCAAAGCCATGCAAAGTGATATAAAATATCCTCTTCCTATCAGAGACCTCACCCATCTATTTTTACAAAGGCTGCTGGATGCTGGCTTAATGAGATGTAATTTTTGACCCAGGACATTTCTGCTGAGGCTGGATGGTTTCAGCTGCTGCCACCAAGTCCACTCAGCACTCCTGGGCACCATTTGTCCCTCCTGAAGTGACTGAAACGCTGCTCCCAAGAATTATGTCCAACCTGAACAGAGACAACCTTGGCAAGTCCTTTGCTTGCACCTGAGCAGAGACAAAGAGAGCACATGTGTGCAATTAATCCACAGGAAAAGGACTTCCAGAATTTTGGGAGCCAGGCAAAACAGGCTGCCAAGAGTGTTTACTCATCACATGCCCTCCCTCTGCCCTGAACAACCCTGACTTGGTAAAAATTCCATAGTGGAAGTTTTTTGAAGCTGAAATACAGAGGGCTTCTCTCCTCTGGGGATGAAGTCACTGAGATGGGAGGCACAAAGTTTGCAGCTGAAGCTGAACCAGAAGGCCTTGTAGAAGAGCATCAAATAATAGTGGAAACAACAGGACAATGACTTAGGGTCACTTCACAGATGTAAAACACACAGTGGGAGATGGTTCTTGCACCATTCAGTACAAATTTCAGGGCAATACTTTGGAATGAAGGTGGAGAAAGCATGAAGGAGTGGGAAGAACAGGAGAGAGAAAAATATTAACATCAAAGAATGATGAAAAAACTATTAGAGAGTCACATCCACAATGGATAAATATTCCTGGATTATCCTTTCTCTCTTCCTTAGCCCTAGAGTGGCTCCCTTCCAATCAGGAATGGTGTAGGGGCAATGCATGGAGGTTGTTGTATCTTTAATTTATGCATGTAGACTATAAATAAGTATCTCAGCCCATGTCCAGTTTGTCACACAACAATTTCCAACCACCACATTTTTCACAACACCTTTAAGAAGTGTAGGAAATTTGAGCAGGGAGGAAGATCTCCACCTTAGGCATTGCATGGAAAGCACTCAAGTTTTCAAAATTAAAAAAGTTGTTTAAGACTGAGGGATTAATTTTATGATTAAAACATATTTCAAGGCATCTCAGCAAAGGGTTTCCTATGATAAACAGTGAAGAGGGGCTGGGTTTTAAACACTGAAATGTAAAAACTTTGCCATAAGTATAAATACAAAACACACTCTTCTGTTAGATACACCCAATTTTAAAACTTGCATTAGGTTACCTAAGCATGATGTGTCTGTTTGCCTTTGTAACTCACAACTCTGCTGGTGTTGCAAGCAATTAGTGATGGACAGATACAATGTCAATAGGGTTATTTTATGACAGCAACTCAATTACCCAGAAATTATTTTTCAGATGTGAAAGCAGATAACTCCATGAATTTACTCCAATTTCTCCTCAGCCAAGATCAGACAGATGGCATGGCCTAATTATACCTGGACTACTGTACTTTCAGCAATTAATCTAAAAGCCATTCCAAAAGCAAGAAGCAACAAAATGCAGCCAAAATATCAATTAAAAATAAAATTTAAAAAAAACCAAACAAACCAAACCAAACCAAAAAAAAAAAAACAAAAAAACCCAAAACCAAGAAACTTCAGGGCAGCCAGCTATGGTTCAGCAATTAAATAATCTATAACTTTCTGGCACTATAATCTATCACTTTCTGGCACTAGAAGTTTGCAGCATCCAATTTTAAGATATTTTTGTAAGTAGAACTGAAGTTCTAAATCACAGTCTTCCAGACATGGTTACTAATCCAGATGTAAACAGTGAATATAAACACAAGCAGTGATCATTACTTTTAAGTGGTAACTTTGTCAGCAATTTAAGTGGTAAAGACTATAAAATAAAACAATGTGCTCAGTGCAGGAATGTGACTGTCTCTTTCACACCACTCCATAAATGAATTTTCCTTCCTTTCTCCAGTTGCTTGGAAGAAAGTTCTCCAAATACTAAAGCTATTAACAACAATCCCTTAGCATGCAATGATATTATCAAAGTTCAGAGAACTGACTGGCAAAAAGTAAAATATTCTTTTAAGACATTTTCTTTACTATACTGCAAGACATAGCTGGGCAAAGAAATGTCTCTCCTTTTTATTTTTCTTAAAATCTCTCTCCTTTTTATTTTTCTCAATAGGTGTATTCAGGACATGCATGCACACTGCATATATAACCAGTGGCAATTCAATGTAACAAACAAAACAATGAACTAATTAATGAACAGGAAATGTTTCTGCTCCTGGAGCAGCTGTAAGATTTTGGAAAAGGCACTGGCAGCTACTTTGAAGAAAGAATATCTTGATCAGGCTTTTCTCACTCAACTGAGAGGCAGCAGTGAATTGTATCAGAGCAGAACACAGCTGTGTCAGAACACCTCAAACAGAAATGTTCTCATAGGAATTCACACAGAATGTGTCACCTGTGGAACAGAACCTACACCTGCCAGACATCAACCAAGAGCAGGAAATGCTCTTCCAGCTCTCCACATCTCCAAAGGCTGCTCTGGGAAGAATTTCCATGTGTATGGGAAACCCCAGCAGCTCCTGGGCTGAGCAGTGCCATGACCTGGGAAGCAATGCAGGACAAACAGAGCCTGAGCCCCCCTGCCACACCCACCTGCAGCTCTCTGACAACTCTTTTGATGAGGTGAGTCCCGAGCTCCACCCCCTGCAGGCCCTGCTGAGTCAAACTGATGGAGTAGAAAATTGCTGTTGTGATTTTCTCTGCATCTTCTGTCTCTAAAGGTGGCACTTCTTTCACTATGGCCTGGGAAAATAAGGATTAAAAATAAAAAATGTTAATAAGAGTTATTATCATCATTATGGGGAGGTTTTTCTCTTTAACTTTTAAATGCCTTAACATTTTTCCCTGCTGTTTTATTCATTGTCAATAAAAATCTAATGAAAAAGTAGGAAGAGCTGCTTATTCATTAGTAAGTGCAGGAAAAAAACTGTAACATGGTTCAAAATTTTCAGAATTAATTGCAACCACTTCAAAATTCTAGTCTCATTTTCTCTATATATTTCTTTTCTTATTCTTCTTGCTCTTGAGCAAACCCTCAAAATTTCAATTTACATAATACACAAGACAGACAAAACATCCCTGTAAGTTTTCCATGCCAATTCTCTCATCTCTTAAAAGACAAAACAAAAGCAAATATTGCCAAATTCTAGGGAATTGTGCATTTTTAAAAAAGCTCACTGCAATCTGAGCACCTTGCTGCATACCAAATGCCTCAGTGGCTGTACCTGGATGCTGCTGGAGATGTCACTGGTCAGTGCCACGTGCAGGACAATCAGTGGCTCTCCTGGGATGGCACAGTGAGAAAAGAAGTAGCACCTTCTATAGGCCCCAACTCGACGCTTCATATCAACCCAGTTTCTGACAGGGTGCACAGCTTCAGAACTCAAGGAGAAAATTAACAAGAAAATTACTGTTATTATTAATTTATTATCATTATTATCGTTGTTATTATCATTGTTATTATATTATTATTTTATTTAAAATAGGAGTCAGCTGCCCTACAAGCTCAGCACTTTTCCCACTGATGTCAGTGACAAAACTTTCCCACCAAAAACCAAGAATCAGGCTGTGAATAAAGCAAAATTGTCAGCAAGCAATGACAAACTGGATTGTAAAGGAATATTGCACACCCACTCACTAGTGTGTTTGCAAAATTAAAGATTAATTAAATATTACTAATTATTTTTATTTGGAAAACTCAGCTTCTACAAGATCTCTTTGCCTCATCAACACTTAAGTAACATACTTCCAGAACACTCTAAAGATTATTTTTTCTTCAAGATTTTATACAAGGTGGCCCACCACATAATTTAGTAATTTCAGCTTCATCACAATTTTGACTATTTGACAGAAATTCAGAAATCTGTGTTGTAGATTCAGAAATCAATGCAGAAATCAATGCTATAGATTCAGAAATCAATGTTGTAGAGCACACTGTATAAAAACCAAGGTGCTCTCTTCACATGGAGTTTACAAGTGGTCCTGTGCACCTCACCAGTTCCACCCAAAACCACTGCAGCACCTCTGGGAATGTGGGAAGAGTAAATGAGAAGCTGGAAGGAAAGACAGCACCCTACCAGTGCAGTGTGGGAGCTACAGGATCAAATTATGACATGAATTATCCCTTTTACTCTTTACTTCAAACCATTTTAAAACTGGGCTCCACAGTGTGTCAATTGAAATATTTCATAATTATACTTTGCCTTTAGTTCAGAAAAGCAGAGTCTTGAGAACAGTGAATCTCTGCAGTCCCAAGCATTCCACCACCTCTTCCTCAAGGACTCCTTCCATTCTCTAGCACTTACTCACTAATTTTCTGGAGCACTTCACAAGGTGATTGCCAGGTGACCCGTTCCAGGTTGAGGAACCTGTGCAGAACCACTCTGAGAGAATGTTCTTGAGAACTCCATTCATTTCCTGCAAACAGAACCACGCTGGGATCAGCTGCTGAATCAGCAAGGTACAACATGGAAATGGGAGTAAAGATAACCTTGATTGATCCAACTACAGCACTGGGAGCTTAAAGCAAACTTATGGTTCTGTTTGAGAAGATTAACCACAAAATAGTGCAGGGCTGAACCAAGGAAAATCCCTGAAGGGACTGTCTGTAGTGCAAGGACAGGGAAGATAAGGCAAAACACTTGGACAAAAAGCAGACAATGGGTAGAAGCTTTAGAGCAGACTTGACCACAAGGCTGCAGTTGCACAGTAGCTCAGATTTCAATACCATGGAAATATCTTTCAACAGGATGCAGACAGAATTTTTCTTCTCTAAAAACATGAAAATATTTGAGCAAGAAAAATAAAACCCAGCAGCATAAGACAACAGAACTGAAAAATCAGCTTTGGAACAGTATGAGATGAAACCCAACTGTAATGTCAAACCCTTTCAGAAATATTCATTGTAATAGTGATTTTTATATTCCCTACTAGTTTCCTGCTGCCTGTATTATTAAAGATTTCCTGTCTAAATTTATTTGAATTTAACAAGTATTCTTGAACTCAGCACAGCACAAATATCCCTAAAAGAGATGCCAGAGCTTGTTTTTCTTTCTTCCATTTGCCTTGTACACAAGACACAGTGTGGTACCAGCACCAGCTTATCTGCAGCCTGATCAGAAACGTGGGCTTACCTGAAACTAACTTAATAACCACTTACTTCAAAACAAAAACTCTGCATCATCTATTCAAACCTTTTATTAAATAGCTACTGCTGCACATAAAAGAGATAAAAATTAGGCTCCAATGTACTTTAGCTTGCTATATTAAAGAGAAACAACTGGAAAAAATATATAAATCTAATCAGAAAACCTAATACGTTTTTCCTAAGTTCAGATGTAGTCTCAGGTCTGTCATAAAAAGCAAAAAAATTTCCTATTATAACCTAATCAAGAGGAAAGTTGCAGAGGCAACTTGTCAAAAGACACTTGTCAAAGTAGGTTTCTGCTGGCCAAAGTAACTGCTAAAGTATTCCAAGACTGAATAAAAGGACAGGTTTATTCCTTAACATAATAGAAAAAAAAAAAATTTAAACCCAGAAGAAACAGCCATTCATCTGCATAGAACAATTCAGTCCTCCATAGTAATTTGTTTTCAATGCCTTTTTTCCTAAACAAATATATTCTGATTGGTTTGTTTATTCTGACTTTCAGGTACCTCCCTTGTGAATCCTTTCTGCATGGCTCTGAAGTTTCTAGATAATAACCATGAATCACTTTGGTCAAATATCCCTTGGTGTAGTGGAGGTCTCCAGACATTCTGTTTGGTTTGTTTCCTTTGCAGAGGCACACTGTAAACCAGAGGAATGGGCTGGAGCTGTCAGGTGTGGGGGGAAAGGAACAGATTCTTATGGTTCTCTTGTCATCCATGTGCTTTTTGAACAGCATTTCAGCTGCAGTGCAGCAGGCAGAGGTGGAACTGGGTGCCAGCACTGCTGCTGGCAGCATTTGGACTTTCTGCTCTGCATCTCCTGCAGTAACAAGGCTCAGACAGCACAGGCTGACTGCAGGACAGTTATCCTGTGTGGAAAATGGGAGAGTGGGAAGCACTGGAGTCATGAGCTCTGCTCCTCTGAAGGTTTAGCAAGGGATGCCAATGGAACTGAGGCTGTTTCCATCACAGAGCTCCTGCAGCTCCAGGCTGCAGCTGGAGAAAAGCAATGCAGTGGAGCAGATGTTTTCAGTAATGATCTGGGGAGAAAGAAATACAGTTTCTGGGGAACTGCAACTCAACCAACCTGTCAGTTGTGAATAATAAGGTTTTAGAGAACAACAGGGCACTGTGCAGGAATTTGAACAGCTCCAGGTGGCAGGGACCTGCCACCATCACTGAGTCCAGGCCTGGAGCAACAGGACATGAGGGAATGGCTTCAGATTGAAAGAGAGAAGGTTTAGATGGGATATCAGGAATAAATTGTTCCCTGTGAAGTTCCCCAGAAAGGCTGTGGGTTCCCCATCCCTGGCAATGTCCCAGGCCAGGCTGGATGGGGCTTGGAGCACCCTGGGACAGTGGGAGGTGTCCCTGTCCCAAGGCAGGGGTGGCACTGGATGAGCTTTAAGGTCCTTTCCAACCCAAAGCATTCCAGGATTCCATGATTCTGTGCTGATAAAACTTTTCAGTGTGGAAAGACAGAAGTTTTCACTATCCAAAACTGTTTAATTCAAGTCATCTAAACAAGATTCTGACTTGGGTTTAATATCTCAGTGTACAGGACTTCACTCCAACAAGGACAGGCTCTCCTTTTGCAGATTTAGTGGCAGGTTCTCTTCTTTTACAGATTTTAGTGGCAAGTTCTCTCATTTTGTAAATCTAGTGGTACATAAATTCTTATTTTTATTTCAGAGGCCTTTTTAGTCATAAAAATTACATCTGCAACACTTCATTAAAAAGAAAAGCAAGCACATTCATTATTCAGCATCCCAGTCTTAAATTTGAGCAACAAGACATACTCAGATTAGTATTTCAAATTACCAGCTATACTTCAATTTCTATTATCCAAGTCTAATAAATTGTGATTATTTTTTCTCCTTGTGTTCTTGCTACAAGACAGCAAATTACAGCATTTTTAATCTTCACATCAAGTACCTATTTTGTGGGCAACAAATGGGAAAACTCTTATGAAAACCTCCAATTAATTATTTTTTTTTATTAAGAAGAAATGCCTCTCTTATGAGGGAACTATTTCACTTTCCCTCTCAAACTACTAAATAAAATACCCCTCACAAGAGTTGAGTTTTCCCATATTTTTGGAATAGGTTTTACACCTGATTTACTTCATTTGGGACTTACAGATCTACTCTGATATTGCTAAGTATTTGAAGGTGTCTGTGCTGGGGGAGGTTGATTTGGTTCATTTTGGGTGGGGTTTTGGGGGGTTTTTGGTTGTTTTTTTTTCCCCCACAAATTATCTACAGGATCAACATAGAGAATATCCCTGGTGAGATATCAGAAAAATATCCCCACCAGCAAAACAGGATTCAAAAGTGACACAAATTAAAGGGGACTGGTTTGTGCTTTTTTATTGCTAATAGTAATTACTGCAGTGATAATGGCAGTGCTGAAAACTCTCCTGGCTCTTGTGGTATATATTATTGGATATCTTATCCTTAAAATTAAAATCATTATTTCTTCCCCTTCCCCCATTTCTACTCATTTGGACAATGAGTCAATTGTGCTCAAGCACTTTCAAGCGACTTAATCACTTAAATATGATATTTTACTGCAATCTGTTGAACAAACACAAAATAGAAATCCTTCATTACCCAATATCTGAGCAGTCCAAGTTGCTTTTATGCTGATAGTGCTGAGGAAATAGAAGAATATTTCACATTTACAACACAGCAATGGGCAATGCTGGTTTTAATAGGTCTTTCAAATTACAGAATAAAAACTAAGGACTGACTAAGAAATATTTTAGACTGTTTGAGCAAAACCAAAATCCCAGGAGGCCACATAATGCATTCTGTAATTCTCCACCAGCATCAAGGAGATCCATTTAATTTTATTCCCACATTTCCTTGTCAGTGCAGACACAAATATACAGAGATAACAAAACTCTTCTTGTCTTTATGTTAGAATTGAAATCAACTCTGCACTAATGAAATGGCTACCCAGGACTTTTGATAGGCAAATACCAAACACTTTTTATAGAGAACTTTTAACAATGATGGTGCTTCTTTTTTTTTTTTTTTTTCCAGTAGATCAACACAAGACCAAGATTATAAATACACTCCAACTACTGCTTAATTATGGAAGCAGGTTCACAGATAAATCAATTTGACAAAAATGCTCTTTTTTCATTATCTTTTGCCAGCAACTTGCACTTTTCACTGACTTTTTCTAAATCATATGGAAAGATGAAGAATATTTTAAAAGCAATCGTTGGATGATTTGCTACCTGAGATCATAATGTTGTGAATTTTTCACCAGAGTCATATTTCAAGGGCTGAAATATAAGTAAGCAAGGAAAATGTAACAAATCTCAAAAGGAAAATGTAAAGTGTTGCAAGTGAGAGGGTTCGGAACAGCAGAGGAAGAACTGCACCCAAGAAACTGATTTTCAGCAAACTTCACTCTCTGCATTGCAAGAGCTCATCAGAAATTCAACTGTTTATAAGGACAGTGGAAAATCAGTGTCCTGTGGTGAAAAGAAGGAACAGAACACGTGAAAAGAACATAAGAGAGAGAGGACAAAAATTGAAACAGCATAATGAAAAATAATCAAACCCAGCTTTGCTGTAAATTAACTTTTAAAACAATGTATGATGTGCCCATTGCTTCAGAGCAGGGGCCACTTCCTTCCTGAGTGTCAGCACAGGCTGCTCCCACTGCTGCCATGGCTGGGGAAAGGCTCACTCTAGAGAATGACACTCTGGGGTGTTTCTAGAGAATCATGGAATCGTTTATGCTGGAAAAGGCATCTGGGATCACCGAGCCCGATCTTTGAGCCATCACCACCTTGTCAACCAGGCCATGGTACTAAGTGCCATTAGCAGCGGTTTCTTGAACGGCTCCAAGGATGGGGACTCCAGCACCTCTCTGGGTCTGTTCCAATGTTTAATCACCATTTATGTGAAGAAATTCCTGCTGATGTCCATCCTGCGCCTGCCCTGGCCCAGCCTGAGCCCGTTCCTCTGCTCCTGTCCCTGTTCCCTGCAGCAGAGCCCGGCCTGGGGCTGTCCCCTCCTGTCAGGGAGTTGTGCAGAGGCAGAAATTCCCCCTGATCCTCCTTTTCTCCAGGCTGAGCCCCTTCCCCAGTTCCTTCAGCCGCTCTTATCGGACTTGGCCTCCAGACGCGCCCCTGGACCCACTCCAGCACTCCAATGTCCTTCCTGAACGGCGGGGCCCATAAGGACCCCGACTCTGAACTGGGTCCCGGGACTGGTTCCCAGCCTAACGTGGAGCAGCACCAGGAGCAGGAAGCCCCGAACCACATCCCCCCGACCCCCTCAGAGCCACCCAGGCCAGCCCTCACCTTGACGTGGGGCCCATCCACCGCTTTACTCGCCAGCCCTTCCATCAGGTCTGCCCTGAGCTCCACGAGGAAGCGCAGCCCGCCCTCGAGGCGGCCCAGATGCTGGAAAGAGCCCGCGGTACTGCGGGTTCAGGTAGTAGCGGAGCCGGTCCTCGGCCTGCAGCAGCGCCCCGGGCTCCCTGCGCTGCTCGCGGGCCTGCAGCACCTTGGCGGCGGCCTCGGCCACCCGCCCGTGCTCCACGCCGAAGTCGCGGGCCAGGCGGGTGAGGAGCTCGGCGCGGGGCGGCCCGGGCTGCAGCGAGCGGTAGAAGCGCACGAACTCCGCGCCGCGCAGCTCGGCGGGCGGCACCGCCTTCTCCTTGGTCTCGTAGGGCGGCAGCGGCGGCACCGAGCGGCGCAGCAGCTCCTCCATGCCCGGGGCAGCGCCTGAGGAGAGGCGGCGCGGGCCCCGCGCGGCCCAGAGCAGCGGGCGCGGGCCCAGGCGCGGGCACAGCCGCCTCATCCCGCACACCGCCGCAGGCCGCGCGCCGCCCCCCGCCGCTCCGCGCGCGCTGATTGGCTGCGGCCGCAGACTGACAGCGCGCCCCGCCAATGGAAAGGGAGGAGAGCGAGGCGGGGCTGGGGGTGTGTGAGGGGTGTGCCCGCCGCCATGTTGAGTGTGGCGCTCAGAGGTCACGGGCTGCTCCTCGTCACGGCGCGCAGATCCCCCGGCACCGCCCTGCGCTCAGAGTGCGCCGTGCCGCACTTTGGAACCGGAGAGTCGTGTTGGGCAGGCCGCGTGTTAGAGACATTTCCTCACAGAGAGGGTGGTTTAACACTGGGCTGCACAGGGAGGCGGTGCAGGCACCTCCCTGGAGGCGGCACTTGGTGCCACGGTTGAAGTTGGTGTTCTGTCACAAGCTGAACTTTATGATCTCAGAGGTATTTTCCAACCGAACTGATTTTGTGATTCTGTGAATCACCCATATTGGAAGAGACCTTTAGGATCATCCAGTCCAAGTGTTCACCAGCGCTGCCGCTGTAACCCCTAAACCACAGCAACAAATGCCAGATCCAGACACCTGAACATCTTAGGGATGGTGATTCCACCACCTCCCTGGCAGCCTATTCCAATGCCCGACCTCCCAAACAATGGTTTGGGAGGTTTTTCAAACATAACTTGAATCTCCCCTGTCTCAGTTTATGACCTTACACCATCTGCTGTGTCCCATATTTCCTGCTGGAGTGTGCTGGGTTTGTGGAACACCACTGAGCACCCAGGCTTGCTCTGAAATAAATAACTCACTGTGTCTCAAGTGTGTCATCATTGGCTTGGTGCACACCAGGGAATAAATCCGATGTTCTGAGGAGGCTGTGACACCTGGAAAGCTGCTGGTACTGTCAGGGACAGAAATCACAGCCCCAGGGAGCCCCAGCCCTGCTGCAGTTTTTGCTCTGAAACAACTGCAGGGAACAACACAAATCTGGTTGTGCAATTTTGAGGTCACAGAGCTGAGCGTAGCCTCCTCTTTAGGCCATGTACAAAAAACTCATCACGAGCCCCAAATCCTCTCAAGTGTGTGAGGATTTTTCATGAATGAAGTTAAATATCTCCATTCTGCTCCCAGCTCAGGCTTACAAAGGTAAGACTCCTTTGGGCATTAAGGATTTGCCTCCTTTAGACATTAAACCAGCAAAACACATAGGTCACATTGATGTCAGTGAGATTAGAATTGAGCAGCAATTGTCCTTAAAAGCACAGGGAATTGTAATTCTCAGTGTTTGAAATAAGAATTTAGGAGAGAATCAAGCCCTTTTTGACAGTGAAGAGACAAAAAGAGAGCTCTGCCTAATTACAAAATTTAGAACAGTATGTCCCAAGGAAGGGGACAAAAAGAAAAAAAAAAAACAAAAAACGTGAGCAGTATAGTCCTAGGGAGCTGAGGGTTATAAGATAAACTTATTATACACTTAAAGGAGGGAAAGCATTATTCAGATGCACTAAAATATATTTTTAAAAAAATTTAAAAAAACCCCTTTGAATCTCACTGGCAATTAATTAAGCTTCAAAAAAATCCCTTCCCACCTTTAGAACTTAATTTTCAGCTAAATAAAAAGCCTTTAAATTTGGCTGGACAGTCGTTCTCCTTCACCTCCCCAGGAAAGGGGGTGCTAAAAGAGCCTCTATGTCAGATTCCCAGGATAATGTCTTTGGAGACAGAGGAGTAGGTAAGAACTTCCAACAAAAAATCATGATGATATTTCCATATGCACTCCTTATAGCAATTCTGCAGTTTTAAATAGGGGTCCATTAGACAAGTGCAACTTTTTCCATTTGATAACTAAAATAAAACTTTTTTAGCCATGCTTCACAAAAAGAGGTGGACAGACTTTATTTTTTTAACAAAGGGGAGCTAGAAAATCAACTTTTCCTTCTATATGTTTAATAATGATCTTAAATCCACTGTGTTTGTTTGATGTATGATTCTATAATAAACTTCTTCACAGTCTGATGCAGATTTGGTGGACATAAGCCCTAAAATTGTGCTAAAATGAGTCTAGTTAATCTTTCTATTCATTGAAAGCCTTATGGACCAGCTCAGTTTCTGACTCAGAAACTGGAAGAAGCCTGAGATAGAGATGTTGGCACAGAGGGAGAGTGGTGATGAAAGATGAAGGCTCCAGCCTGCCAGAAAATGGGCAGTATTTCTCAGGATCAATTCCTTTTAAAAATCCTATCTAGAAATGCTTCTGTTCTTTCCATTTTGCCAGCACTCTCAGACTGGCCTTGGGTAGGATTCCTGCAAGAACAGAGCTCTCTTGCATGACCCAGGGCCATAAAAACCAGCTAGCAGCATTGTTCATCCCCAGAAACCTCTGGGGTGCAGCTTGTAAGGCTTTGTCAAGTAAGACATTTCTTTTGAAACCTTCTACTTTTTTTTTTTTTTTTTTTTTTTTTTTACCTCCAGGGAAAACTGACTCTCTGCTTCAGCTGCTACTTGGAAAATGAAAACACATCTCTGTCTGTCAGGACCTGACAGCCCTGCCCAGCCTCACCTGGCACCTTCTCCAGGGTCAAGAGCCCCATTTCAGCTCAGCCTGAGGCTTTGAGACCCTCCTGCACAGGGCTGCAGGGGTCCCTCATCCCAAATTCCAGCCCCTCTTACCTGGATCTGCCTTGCCACCATGGATGTTTATTCTTGAAAACTGAAAACTGAATGTTACTATTAGAAAACTGGAGATTGAAAGAGCCTAATTGCACTTCAGTAATTGTAAATTTTGTCTCCAAGCAAAAAGAAAAGCTAATAAAAGATGGAAAGTCAATATGATCCAAGTCAATCTGATCCTCTTTTTTTTTTTTTTTTTTTTTTTTCTCTTTGATCTGTTCAAATGTTAAAAATAAAGGTATGTAGGTAAAAATAAAATACATGCCCTGGATTCTCTGCTCAATAATTCCACTGTAGCAAAGACAAACTGATTTATGATGGAAATGAATGTAGTCCTGTGGCTTGGGGTTTGTTTTGTGTCTTTTCTGTATTTGCTCTTACATGCAGAGTGCCACATAAATGTATTTAGGACAAGAGTCTGGGCTGAGAAACTGACTGTGCTATTATTCAAGAGAATAGCAGAGCTTCAGTTCACTTCAAAAGAAACAAGATGGAGCCAATGATTTCCAATAAATCTGTTCTTGTGCCTGCAAAGTGTTCATCCAAGGGAGATTTGTCAGGGAACATCACTCCCCACCTATCCTAAAGGTGGCTAATTCTTGGTGATAATGAGTTTTCTGTACAAATTTCTCTTTCTGAGTTCTCAAACTGAAGATTTTTTTAAAAATATTTACTGGAAAATATTAAAAATATTTATGTGATCAACTGAAAGCCAACCCTTCTCAGGCTGATAAGAGGAAGTAAAAGGTCTCTTCCTCTGTTTTTCTTTCACCACAGTGCTTGTGGTGGGAGAGCAGAGTGGGAAGCTGAACATGTTTTGTAATAGCTCAGAATAGAGTTTGCAAAATTACTTTAAATGAGCGAGTATCCCATTTTGAAGAGTTCATAAATCTCATAAGATACTAGAAAAAGCAAACTTGCTGTAGTTACTGAGTAAAAAGCAGGATCTATTCAGCTTTTTGCACTGCTTTTCAATTATTCAGCCCCTCCCAACAGGCAGCTCTGAGGGTGGTTTTGTTCCAGCTCCCCATGCTGGGTGTTTAAAATGAGACAGCAACATCAGAGCTGCAGCCAGTGTTTAGCTTTAATCTTAATTTTAGATAAATACAACATTGTTTTATAGAATTACCTGGCTTTAACACAGGAGGCTTGTACTGAGAGCCTCCAGGATCAGCCCTGTGCTCACTGCTGCAGTTCTCTTTTGTACTACCTGGGTTCAGGATTTCCTTCCTGACTCTTCAGCTCCTTTTGAGTTCTTCTTGTTTAATTTGCCTGCAGTGAGCTGTTCTCCAGGTAATGACACAAAGTCCTGAACAGCAGAAGTGTCTGCCTCTGAAATCACCTCATGGGAATATTTGTTTCAAGTGATTAATCTCTTTCTGTCGTGCAGTTCTCTGAAATAATTATGAACCTGAGGATTTTTATTTAGGGCGCTGTAGAATCAGAACTTTTATCATAAAACTCTGGTTTTCATGTCTTTTTTTCTACCAAATTTAGGAATATTTATAACTGACAGTGGACTGAGACTATTTCAAATATTTCATATTTGCTTTTTTTTTTTTTTTTTTTTTTTTTTTTTTAAGGAAAACTAAAGCTCTTGGAAATTTTAAGAAATGTCCCTAATATCTCAAGGCTTAGTTAAACTGATTGTAGTATTTTTTTTTTTCAGCTATGGGTTCTAAATGTTGTTCTAAATTGTTGTTCAATGTTGAAAGATGCTAATATTCATATGAACATAGAATTTGTTTGCTTTATTGTGTGATACTCAGTTTTGCTGTTACAGGGTTGATAGTAAATAAAAGTGGAATGTAATACATAAATTTATAAGTCAGTCTACTCCACCCTTGTTACCACAGAATCTTTGTAATTATCAGAGATTGCTCACACAGAGGTTTCCAGCCACTCTTCCACCCCCCTGCCCCATTTATGTTGGTACCATGAAGAAGAGCAAAAATCCCTAATTTCTCTTTTAGTACGAAAAATAAAAGGTAAATGTTAGCCAGAGTTGTTTTCTCACCACCTCTTTACAAATATCCCTTTCCTTTTTTCTTTATTTTGTATTTCCCTCACTTGGAAAAGTCTTCATTGGTGATTCAATCCCTAGATAAATCTTCTATTAGCATTTACCAGCTCATTCAGCTCCTTGATATTAATTCTTGTTCAGGCTTAGATGGCACATTAGAGGAAAATGAGGCTAAAGATTTAAGCAGATACTTTTAATTATCTCTGGCTCTGGTAAAAGATGGACAGAATCGTACAGGGTAGATTATTAAGCTGCTTTCTCCTGCATGAAACTTTTATGCTTATAGCACAAACCATTCAGTGCAGTAGCAAATTCTCCCTTATTACAGTTATTTCAAACTGATGTTTGGAGTTTTTCTCTTCCATTGCTGAGACAGATTTTTACACTTGTGTGAATGTGGTCATCTAAGTACTAAATTAAATTTCCTTCCAGCCTGCAAAAACAGGAAGGCTGAGTGTAAGAGTGAGAAGTTATCTCCCAGCTAGCAGTAAAAATTAGATTTTTAAACACTCTGGAACAGAGAGCAAGGAGGAAGAGGAACAGAGGATACCAGGAAGAGGAAGCTGCAGGATTTGAATATGGAGGGAATCTCACTGAAGTTGATGAGAAATTCAACAAAACATTTGTGATTTTTTGGGGAAGGACATAACTTTTCATCTGTTGTGTGGCTGAGCTCCCTGGGGCTGTGCCTCAGGCTGTGATCAGTACAGAACCCCACGGGAACTTTCTCTTTTTGACCTTCTCCATCATAACAAAGTGGATGAATAGCTCATTCCAGAGCAGCCTGAGCTGGGCAGTGCTTAGGGAAAGGACTGACCTAAGCACTGACAATCCAGGTGTTTTACTGAAGCCAAGGCTGGATTTCTTGTAACTGGATCACATGGGAAGTGTTGGATTGTCCATGGATGATCATGGATAACCAATCTCTCTGTGCTCACAATATTTTTGCAGCCCACTCCAATTCAACTGGTCTGAGTTAAAGGAGAAGTTCAGGTTTCAGCTTGCTTATTTACTGGGTAAATGTTTCTTTTACAGTTAGTGTTTAAGCCTACTGGGATGAGTATAGGCTGCCTGTTATAACACCCTATGCAAATTTATTTAGTCTCCTGTATGCTAAAGGCCTTCATTAGTTTTAATAAACACAAAGATTGGGGAATCGAGAGCTGTAATAATTGCTTTACACAGCATGGAACTTAATAATCTGGAAACAAACTCCTGTAAAGTCTCTTGTGTTTATACCACTGGCAATGAAATACTGCTTTTACACTGTCATCTTCAACAGACCTGATTTTTAGTGTTGTCAGAGTTTCCTTGAGGCAATTACTTTGGAAAATTATCTGTTGGAATCGTTGTGGTTCCTGGGCTCAGTTTAATTGCTGACTTGCTTTGTGACATGGTGTTATTTCATAAAGTTACCAGTGGCCTTAACAGATGTGTAATGCTGCAGCTGGGGCACTGAAGTGTTTACAGTGTTCAGTTTGTGTGTAAATCCAGGAATACAGAAATTGCAAGGATGTCAGAATTTATGATAGCAACCTATTAATCTGTCACCAACTCTAAAAGCCTCTAAAAGCTCAATTACCACTAAGATGTCTCCATGTTATTTCCACAGTTCTGCAGGAGGGAATCACAGTGAGGAAAAGGTGATGCTTATTTTGGTCATTTCTATTGTTTCTGTGACTTTTCCTACACCTTGTTTGTTGAGTTTCTTAACATTTTTGCAAGTGTGAAATTAAAAAAAAAGAACAACAAAAAAAAAAAAAAAAAAAAATCAATGCTCTGCCAGCCAGTTAATCTAACCTTTTAAAATGATGTTTGCAGAGGAGCTATTCCTGGTGAATGGGAAATACATTCAGCTGATTTCTCTGGGTTTATTTCCACAGTCAGGGGAAGGAAAGAGGTTCTTCCAGAAGGTCACTAAATGAGTTCCTCTCTCCCCACCGACTGGAGGAAGGTCCTGCTGTCTCAGTCAGTGGTCTCCAAACAAACCAGCCAGCCTTTATTCCCTCACACCTTCAGATCAGGGCAGGAAATTCTATAAAATCCATAATTACCAAGGACAGGACACAGTCAGGGCTCCTGGACAGTGGGCAGAGCTTTCCCTTAGCTCCAAGGAGGGAGCCTGGGGAAGCTGCTGAACCTGAGCAGCACTGGAACTGTGGACTCATCAGTGGGTGCTGAGGTAATTATTACCAAATCTTAATTAATAGATTTGCTCTCCCTGCCAGCAACAGATCTCATCCTAGTTTATGTACTAATAAAATGCATCTCAGAGATGAGAAGTGCTGGAATGTGCCAGCCAAGAGTTGTGAAGAATTTGCTGTCAGCCTGGAGCCACTTTGTGCCCATCTCAGGAGCCCCTCCAGCAGCTCAGAGCAGCAGATGCCAGGGGCTTGTCCCCAGTTTCCAAAAAGGCTTTTCCCCTTGAGCCCTGCACTCTGTGTTTCACAGGGAGCAGAGTTTAGGAGCAGCCTGGCATCCAACAGGACTGGGGTGTGGGGAATGAAGGAATATTTTCTGAATTTTAAATTAATATTGTCTGATTTTTAAATTAACACTTATGAAAGTGCTTCTCTGCCATTGCTTAGAGATCTAAATACTGCTGGAGTAGAGTTCATTGTTTTCATTTAAGATTTTATTGATTATTGACCCCAAAGAAATTGCCCACAGACTGCAACACAAGAGTCTCTGCTGTGCAGATTTGTATTTTATTTAATGTGATAGCAAATACAGTTATATCAGAGAGGAGAAGCATATTCAGGAGACTTTTCTGATGCTGCAGATGGCTTTTTTGCAAATATGGTACTGGTGAAATCTCTGAAGGATGGAGTAGAGTAAGTGAGGGCCACAACCCCAATTTACAGCACACAGAATCAGAAATAGAAAGGAATTTTTGGGAAGGCACTGATTTTGTGAGTCTTGGTGTGTGTCTGTGTCTGTGCCCTCTGAGTGTGTAACAGAGTGTGTGAATCCCTGAGGATGTGCAGTGCTCCTGCCCTCCCTTTTTCCAGGGGGCAGAGGTTGGGGCTGATGGATTTGGGGGTTTCTCTGCACTCACAGTGCAGGATTTTAACTTTCCAGCTTCCAGAGGGCAATGCTGCACACATCCCATGGCAACAGGATGTGTCCACAGGGCTCAGGTGTTTCCATGGATAACCCAGTGATGTCCTTCCTGCTATGGAGTGTTTACATCACCTTTGATGCATGGATCAATGTGCCCATATGCTCTGGTTAGGAGTGATTGATGGGATAGGAACTGCAGGCTGATCCACTGAAATAATCTTGTTTTACATACTAATTGCTGTACTATTTGATGTTTCCTTCAAAGCAGAAGCTTTTATCAGCAGTTTGAGTTTGGATGGATTAACAAAGATTAGAATGGAAGTTGGAAGAAAATATGAAGTGTAATACATTTTATGATGTTCATTCAGGACAAGAAAACACTTAAAGGATTAAGTAGCAGAATAACAATGAATTATTATGATCTTTTTAAAATTAATAGAAGTGTACTTTTTATCTTCAAAATAAGCCAATGTCTACATTATAGATGTGCTGTAGGAGGAACTGCTGATTGTGGTACCTGCATGATACTCTGGCTGGGATGAGCACATGGAAATTTGAGACCCTCGTGTCTCTGGAAATGCTGAAGCTCTCTGGGAATGGCACTCAGGGTGTGCAGTTATTGGTGTGACACAAAGCTCTGTGCTGTGATTCCCTTGTGGATGTTTTGTTACTGCTTATTGAAGTGTTTGTTATATTCTGCTCTGCTTCCCCCTCTTTGGCTGTGGATTCACCACCTGCAGTTGAAGTGCAGTTTGTTCTGTGGTCACTGTGAAGAGTTGTGTTCACCAGACAAATTCACTGACTGTCACCTGGCTGGGCCAGCTGTGTCACTGAACAGAGGCAACGTGACCAGCCACTTCCTTCTTTTCTAAATGCAGGATTGCCCTGTGTACACATTTCCTCCCTTGACTACTGCTGTGCTCTCCTTAATGAAATATTTATTTGAAACCCCTTTCCCATTTGATTTTTTTCCTTGCATCCTAACGAGACGTGACAGGGGGATAGCAGACTGCTAAAGCATGGAGACCTGTAAATAAAGGAACTGCTCCATCTTATTAAATTTGTGAAGGAAAAAAAAACCCAGAGAGACCTGTTTCATATGCTATTAGATTATTTCCTCACATTCACAGGTATTTTGGTGACAGTGTTTCAGATTTAGTGGCTTTTTAATGTATCAAACTTAATTTTCTCACTGCAGCTCTGTCAGTCATGAACTCAAGTTTTCTTCTTTGCTTTTTAATTATCTCACATATTAATATATTGAAAATGGGCTCATTTCTATGCCTCAAATTAAGATAGCTCTGTTTCAGCTTTTTCTCAATTACTCCTGTAATTAAGACCCATTAACCCATGGCGGAGAATAAAATAAGAAAGTAGAAAGAAAAATTAAAAAAGGGAGGAGAGAAGCCCTTATTTGACTTCCTTAATCATAAATTGCTTAAAACTCTTTCTGGAACAGCCACTAGAAGGGAATTTATTAGGCAACTTGACAGCCTCTATGTAGTTTTGAGAAGAACATAAAGTTTTCAGACAATAGTCCCATCAGGGATCCCAGTTGTAAACAGTCTGGATGTACCCACTTAATTATGTGAAAACCTGGCATGGTGCTCTGGGGAAGAATTCAAAACTGCTAAACCTGCATCCCACGCTGGAACTGGGACATTTAATCAAGTCAAAAGCTTCATTGCAGCCTGTAGCCAGCAGAGTGAAATCCTGGCTGTTCAGTATTTTATTTTTTCAGTGAAAACACTCCAGCCATAGATGAGGGCATGGGAACAACAGCAGGAGGATTTCTTCACTCAGGGAGGGTGGGACTCTGCTGGGTGGTTTTCCTTGGCACTGAGGGTGGTTTCTATGGGAAAGTGGCCTCAAGGAGAGCTGTGCTTGAGCTCTGAAGTGGCCCTGGCTGAAATGTGGGAATATGGTCTGGATGCTGCACAGGAAAGAGCAATTTGTAAATGTGCACCATTTTTTATTTTTTTTACACTGCCAGGCACCATTAACTGCATTAATGTAAAAAAATGAGGACATTGTAGTAACTCACTGACACACAGACTATTTTTGCTCAAGCCCAAGGACAAAACCCCCCAAAAAAGAGAGAGAAAAAGCATGAGTTTTGCTTCAAAGCAAGCTCATATAACTGAAAAATACAGGGTTCCTCCTCTGGTGCTTGTGAAACCAGCTATATTATTTATTTTTAAAATGTTTTCGACCACTTTTAGCACTCTCTCAGTGCTTTGGCAGGCAAGCTTGGTCACCCTGTAAGTTTGTGCTGCATTTCAGGTCAACACAGCTCTTTATTGGCTATAAATCATCTGTGAGGTATTCAGTGGTTTATGACGCCTGCACTCGAGGGCCACCATAAAAGCAGTTATGCACATAGGATGTCAAAAATACATTTTTCATACTTTTGAGATCTCCTAGGCCATTGCTTAGGGATTATTGCACACCTGTGTGCTGTAAAGTTAAATGATAGTCCTTGTCCTGAAATGTTTATCTCAAAATGCTCTAAATTCAGGGCTAAACCTTTGCAGACACTAATGATCATTACCAAGTGTCATTGTCCTCAGCAGCTTAGCACAGATAAGCTTTACATGGAAAATTAATGCTTCTTTTGTAAACAGAGAGCTGAGTTTAAGCAGCTTGCAAGAGGCCACATGCACTGATGGCACACAGAGATTCCCAGTGACTTCCCCAGCTGTGCTGCCACCAGCCCCAGGTGACAGCAGAGCTTTAGTAATTCCAGGTATTGAAAGTATCACTGTGGGCAGCTGAGAGCAGGGCACCCCTAAACCCCAGCTCAGCCTTTCCCTCATTGTCTGAGCCCTGTCCCCATGCCAGGCTGGGTTTAGAATTTAGAATTTGAATTAGCACAGGATGTGTCCACAGGCAATTAATAAATTACTAGAGCAGGGTTCAGTTTGCTTCCTGGAGAAGCAGGTCAATAATGTTTTTTCTTCCTCTCATTTGGTGCCTTTTGAAATCTCCACCTTCCTCCAAGACTCTGCAATAGTGAGGTCTCCAGTGTTTTTTTATATGTGTTTGTAACCTGTTTGAGCTTCAAATGGCCTCTTCTTCCTTGTGTTCTACAAAATACAAATACAAATTCAGAGGAGGGGAAAAAAGACTAATTACCTCAGCTGGCCAATTATGAATTCCACACTAAACATCCCTCTGACTTTTCACCTTGCAGGGATGAATTGTTCCAGTTATTGCTGTCCCTAAGGTGTGTCCACATGAAAAGTGTGGCTGAGTTACATCACTGCAAAAACATTGGAATTTGCAATCCAAAGGATATCTAAATATAGAGCTGGTGTATCTCTCATCCCCAGTAACTTTAAACTTTAGCACCTTAATGTGTAATTTTTGGCTCTTCTCTAATTTTATATTTACTAATACCATAATTTTAAAACTACATTGCACTTCTTCTTCTTTATGTTGTTATTAAAAGTGAACAAGAGCTGGTTGAAATAGAAAATAGCTTTTATTTCAAGAGAAGAAAAATCAGGTTTGCTGTGACAGAGGGCAATCACTCAAGAACTTGTGTCAGCAGATTTGAGAAGAAAGTGACACTAGGCAGGAGGGGACAGGGAGTGATGCTGAGGTCAGGGAATTTGTCAATAAACTCAGCTCAGGGGCAGCCAGAAGAGGGATTCTGGGCTGGCTCTGCCCTGCTCCCTTGAGACACTGTTGCTGGAGATTTTAAAACACTTTTAAATAGAATCTGAAGCTGCACAAGATTTCAGTGCCATGTTCAGTTATTCCCAAGGGCTTGTGCAGACAAGAGCAGGTTAAAGGACTTTTAAATGAAAGCTGTATTAATTTAGGGACTGAGGAGATCCTGCTCAGTCACTGTGGTGGTTTTAAGAGCTTTTGATGAAGTTGTTGTGAAGCCTGATGAGTGAAGCTCTTCACCTCACAGATGTTTTTATCATGTCCCTCAGTAAACTCACAGCTCCATGGACAAACCATCCGTGAGTTTTGAGAGCAGGAACAAAATAGAGCCAAACAGTGAGAATGTTGGCTTTGAGAGGATCCTTTAATGAAGGCACAGCTCCTTGCTGACCAGAACTGGAATCTCTGCGTGCTGAGATGGGATCAAACTCTTTGATTCATAATAACCCATGTGTTCAGGGAATTTGGGGTTGGTTTTCAGGTACTTATTGCAGCTTTCTTAGCTAGAAACAAACAATATCTGAGCAGAAGATAATGGCCTTAAAGTCATGAAAATTCCTGCAGACACCTGTGTGGCAAGGGGCATTATTCCCCTTGGATAGGTTCTGTAATCCTTTGGGACAGTTTTTCTCTGCCCTTGCTGATATTGAATTATTTCACTGATGAGGAACACTGTGATTCTCCTGTGTTCATTTATGCAGAGGAAATCAGTTCCTGATAAGCAGGTTTGTATCTCTTGTAAGCAACCACAGCCTTGGCTGAATTGGGGGTTTCCTGCAAAAGTGTCATTTTGATCTATGAATCTTCTCTGTAATGAGAGCTGAGAATAAAGGCAGCACAAGAAAGAAACTAATGAAAACAAAATCCAGCTGTAATGAGACCAGTTGGAAGAACAGGCTTTAGGTAATTCTGCCCTCAGAAAGCTGACAGTTTAATTAAAATTCTTATTGGGAACGCTAGGTAATATAGCTTTGCATTTAATAGGAATATTTTGCAAAACAAGTGTGTGACTGTTTTTCAAAACATAAATTAATTGGTTGCTGGCTAGAAAAATGGCTGAGATGAGTGGGTGTTTGAGCCATCCTCCTGCACCATTTGGTGTCCTGCCATGCTACAGGTGCTCCCTTTGCATGCCAGCTTTGCAAAACTGAGCTGCTTCAATGTTTGCCTACTTCTGGTGAAGTCTAGAGCCTTGTGTCATGAAAGGAAGAAAATACAATGGGAAAAAAAGGTAATTAGTTTTTTCATTCCTGTTGACACAAATCAAAGATGTACACACTGTCTTTAAATTTTAATCAGAGAGGGGTGAGTTCCAGGTGGGATTCATTTTGAATGAAAAATACAAACGTTTTTGAAAGGGAATGTTGATATTTTCCCTGGAAACCTCACAGGCAGTAGTGTCTAAGCTTATCTTTGCAAAGTCCATGCAAAGCCTGGAGTGTGTCCTGCTTATCTCTTGCATGTTGTGGTGCTTCAGAATTCCTGCCAATCTTTATTTTACACCACCACGAGTGGGTGAGAATTAATCCAGCTTTAGAGCCAGGCTGAAAGAACAGAGGCAAAGTGATTTGCTCAAGGTCATTCAGAAGATTATTGGCAGAGCCAGGATTAAAACTTACTTTTTAAATCCAACAAGATGAGCGTGTTTAAGAGGTCTGGAACTGTGGGTGTGGGGGAATCTCTCATGAATGGCAGCAAAATTGAAATACTTTCTTTTGAGCTTGTCTTGTCCACAGCAAACCACGTGGGCACACAAGGAAAGAAATGGCATTTTTCCTTTTCTTTTGGCTTTCCTCTTTAAATAGTGATGCTTCAAATCAGCTGTTAGGGCCAAGCTCTTCAAAGCTTCCTTTCTTACACCGCCCTTGGAATTTGTGTTTGCATAAAAGGGGAGTGCAAAACCATGAGCCTGCCTCATAATTCATAGTTCTGCACGCTTTATTTTTAACCTTCCTGTAAATTGCTGCTGTGAAGAGATTAGAGTGGATGTGGAAATCTGAGGGGTTTAAGAAATGGCTGTCTATGAGTCTGCTTTGATAATTTCAGTTGGTTCTCTGCCAAATAAGATTTGGTTCTGAGTAATCCTAAAAAAAAAAAATCCAACCCCTGCAAGGGATGTGTGTCATTAGTGAGGTGATTATTGTTGTTGAGCTTCAGGGGTTAAACCCCAGTGGTTCTCTGGGTGGTTCCTGCAGGGGTTGGTTTTTATTTATCCAGCAAAACACAGGCAAGGATCAGGAGGCTAATCGAGGGGACAGAGTTGATTAGCCCTTGGTACACTGTTGGTGTTTTTCTGTGCAGAGTCTATATTCTGGTTCAGAGTTCAAGCAAATCTCCTGATAAAAAAGGAACGTAAAAGCTAAAAAGAGTGTAGAGATGATTGTTAAACAGCTGAGTCTGCCAAATGTCCATAGAGTATCTGTGAGAACATTAACAGAACAACAGTACTTGGGCTGCTTTGTTTTAAAATTTTATTGCACTTATTTCATGCTAAAACCCTGTTTAAGGTTCCAACTTTAAAATGTTTTGTGATTAGTACTTCTTGAGCAAACCTTTAGAGCTGAGTTCTTCATAGATCCATTTAAAACTTCAACCCAGGCTCCCTCTCACCCTCCAGTGTTTATTCCTGGGAGCTCCTGATGCATTTTTGCCCTTCCTTGCACAAAGAGCTCTGCAGCCCCACTTCCTTCATCGTGATGCTGAAAGTTCCAATTTTATGTTGTGTTACCAAGGGAATTCCTTGGTTTTCTGCTCTGCTGTGCCACAGATTTTCCCTTCTTAGGAAAACCAGAAGCAACATAAATAGTTCCAAGTATCACCAGGATATCAAACGGGCAGTTGACAACTCTTGTTGCTCAGGAATACCAGTGCTGTCAAATTTTTGAGAATATGTGGCTGTTTCCAGGAGAAGAAATTATTGGTAGCATAAAGTGCCTTGAGATTGTTATTGGATGTTGGAGCAGAGTGCAGCCCAGACATTAAAACATCTATTTATTCATGGCATCTGTAAATCACAGTTACCCTCAGGCTATGCAATAGCTCATGGAAAGTCCAGGAAGAATAAATATTTCTGTGCCAGTGAGGAAAGAGCTGCATGAAATATCTGTTTGTTAATTCCTGGGATGGAATACTTAGGACTTTTGATAAAGAGGACTCCAGGAAGAACTATTCATCTTCAAACTGATCTTTTGGTTATGATTCTGTGTCTATAGAGCTCTGCTAGTTTGCAAATATAATAACATCAGCAAAGCTTGATTATGTCAATAACTTCCTGGGGATTCCACAACAAAAAAATTATTTAAAGGGGAGGTGATTTGAAGATTTGTCATGAAAATACAGGAGTGCAGAGTGAGCTGTACATTTTTTGAACAATCAGCTTTTCCAAGTTGCTGAACTTGAGCAAACTGCTTATCAGAGCACATCTGGCATCACATCTCTTTGTATAAGTGCTTGTCTGCTTCCTGATAACTCATTAAAGCAGCAGCTTGAGGCTTAGCCCTTGCCCAGCTAGGCTGGGATGGGGGCAGAACTCTGCCTCTGGAATTTTGGGTGGGACATCCTGGCTGTTCTCTGAGAGTAATTCATGGGCCACCCAGCCTGGGAGGAGTTCCCAGAGCACACAAACATGAGCAGCACTGGTGACATTCAGCCGTGCTCATGGCTGTGGGTGTGCTCACCCTGGGAGGGAAAATCCCTCTGGGGCAGACTTGGAGCAAGTGAGACTGGCACCTCGCAGGGCAGAGCTTTGGAGCTCTGCAGCTTGGGTGAAATGTGCTTTAACTTTCCAGCTGCTGCTGATCTGCAGGAATGGTTTCTTGGCAGAGGGGTCTGGAAACAAAAGCAGATTGAGGAGCCACAGTGAAGCTTAAACCTCAAAGAATCTTTAATGTATCAGGTGTCTGGTTCCTACTTGGGACAGAAACACTCCTTAGGCTTGGGAATATTTTGGGCAAAAGGTGAGAAAGTAAGTTCACTAAAACATGGAACTGCACTGAAAGCTGCATTTATTGCCCAGTGTGCTTGTGTCGTATTTATTTAATTTATAGAATCCTAGAATCACTGAATGCTTTGGGTTGGAAGGGACATTAAATCCCCTCAGTCTCACCCCTGCCATGGCAGGGACACCTTCCCCTGTCCCAGGCTGCTCCAAGCCCTGTCCAACTTGGCCTTGGGCACTGCCGGGGGTGGCAAATCCTAAAATTCCCTGGCATTAAATATTTTTCCCACAAGTCTTCATTTCTCCATCTCTGTAAGAGAAACACACCCCTTTCTGTCCTTGTAACTCTGTGTCATACATTAGAAACCTTTGCAGGGTTCTTCCAAACTGTGATGGGGAACTTGACAAAAGAGAAAAGAAGAAAAGGTGAAAAAAGAGAAAACGTTCTTAAATCAGAGACCTGTCAATAGCATCATGCAAACTAAATTTAACAGCTAATTTACTGGTGACAGAAATATAATCCATATAATTTATGCATCTAATATAATCTGTCATTTGTGTTTAAGGAGGAGAGCAAGGCAGCATCTAATAAAATGTAGAATAAAAATGAGTTTGTGAGGTGAGTGACAGAAATGTTCATTACCTCAGTTCTTTCCTGCAGTGTTCCTCTCTTTTAAGGCAGGAATCTTAAGAATTTGATCCTTATGAAATAGAAAATTACTACTTGAAAGGACATTTTTTTCCTTCCCCTTTCTTGTCAAAACCTAAAACTGTTCCAGTTCAAAACCAGTGAAGAAGAAACAGAAGATTCTGACTTCTTCCCTGTCCAGAGAGAGCAAAGAGAAAAGAGGCCAAGGGCTCCTTCAGAGATGAAAGAGCTGTGGGAGTTAATTTGAAATCACCATCAGTTATTCAGGCTGTGCATTAGGTGCCATGGGTTGGATGGAAAACAAATGTTCTGAAAGAATTCTGAATATGTGGTGCTCAAATGATCCTAAATCAGTTCATGTTGGAGCTCATCTGGAACCACAAAGCAGCACAGAGGAAATTCTGGGACATTGAAAAAAACTTAAGGGAAAAGCTGAGAGATCCTGGATGGATTTTCCCATTGCAATTGTAGGAGGCAAGGGATAATTAATGATGTAAAAATCCTAAAAAACAACACCCATGGTTGTAGCAGCACAAACTGCTGCAGGATTTTCACCCCAGCCCAGGGCAGGGCAGGGGGAACTCAGGGAACTCAGAGGGATGTGAAAAGAAAGGAAAGGAAAGGAAAGGAAAGGAAAGGAAAGGAAAGGAAAGGAAAGGAAAGGAAAGGAAAGGAAAGGAAAGGAAAGGAAAGGAAAGGAAAGGAAAGGAAAGGAAAGGAAAGGAAAGGAAAGGAAAGGAAAGGAAAGGAAAGGAAAGGAAAGGAAAGGAAAGGAAAAGAAAGGAAAGGGAAAGAAAAGGAAAGGAAAGGAAAGGAAAGGAAAGGAAAGGAAAGGAAAGGAAAGGAAAGGAAAGGAAAGGAAAGGAAAGGAAAGGAAAGGAAAGGAAAGGAAAGGAAAGGAAAGGAAAGGAAAGGAAAGGAAAGGAAAGGAAAGGAAAGGAAAGGAAAGGAAAGGAAAGGAAAGGAAAGGAAAGGAAAAGAAAGGAAAAGAGAAAGGAAAGAGAAAAAAGAGAAAAGAGAAAAAAGAAAAAAAAAAGTAAAAATAAAATAAAATAAAATAAAATAAAATAAAATAAAATAAAATAAAATAAAATAAAATAAAATAAAATAAAATAAAATAAAATAAATAAAATCCTGCTGTGGCTCACTGGGGCTGATGTTCCCTGCTGCTCCCTGCTCTGGGGTTTTGCTCTCTGTAGGTTCAGCAGCCTCACAAAGCTGTTTTTGTGCAATTCTGACCCTGTTCATGTGGGATCTGAGCAAAGACACGACTCCTCCTGTTAAGAGCATCTTATAATGCTATAAAATAAGAAGCTTCTCTGCAGAATTGCATGAAAGCAACTTTCTGAAAAATCTAAATCTGGTGTAAAATCCTTCTGGCTGTGACAGACATTAATTCCTGTAACAACGTTTGCTATTTATTGCACACTGGCATTTGGGAGTTCAGAGAGACTGCAGTACATTGCAGACAATGTGATATTTATGTGATGTGATAAACACATTTATCCATAGGCACTTCTCTATTAGATTAAGACAAACTGTTGATTTATAAAATGAAAAATGTTGTGTTTGCAGAGCAGACAATGGAGCAGACAACCTCTGGCTTTTTGTTTATTTCTGTTGTAATTCTATGATATTATTCCTTTAAAGCAGAAGGCCAGCTCCCTTGCTAATTGTATTTATGATATTTATCAACAGCATGGAATAAATACACATGCAACAAAATATATTTTCTATAGATTATTATTCTAGAGACGTGAAAACTCAGGACTCCTGTGGCAGTTTTTAAAACTAATACATCTAGTTAAGTACTTTTAAAAAATTTAAATGCCTCAAACACTGAAATATTTAAGCTTGAATAAGCACCAACTTTAATCACTTTTATTTGAAATAAAAGGATGAATCTGAAGATGCAGTGTTTCAACAAAGTTATGGCTGGATGTGTCCCTTCAAGCAGTTTTATTTCACATGTTACTTTAGGGAAAGAACTTCTTGCTCTAGATTTGCACAATCCTGTTTTTCTACCCCAATAATCTGGTTTTCTATAGGGCCTTTTAATATAAATTCCACTAAAATCATCACTTTTGAGCTGGTTTCATGCCCATCTCATTGGCCATTTATTATTATTAAATGGGCATTTGTTTGGGATTTGATGACACTAAATAAAGCATGGAGAATAATGGTAAAAAGTCTTTTTTATTTCAGGTATTTCTTTGACATGAAGCTCTTTGTTTTATAGATTATTTTGCATTTAATAATTAAAAAAAAAAAAAAAAAAAAAGGGATGATCAGGTGAAAATGCCCCTGCAAAGTCAGCAGCTACTCTGTGTCACAAGGCTTTAAAATTCTGGAGAAGCAGGTTGGAAATGCAGAAAGGGTTAATTTTCTAATGGAGGTCTGGTTTTGGTGGGAATAATCCATCCCTCTTTAGCATTATTTGGAACATTCACAAGATCTTTCTCCAAAAGGACTTTGAGGCTTGAGAGCAGCTGCCTCAATGAGCATAGAGTTTTTAAAAGAGATAAAATAATAATATTCCTGAGAGAGCCAGGGAAGTGAAGCCAAGTGAGTTATGAAAGGCTTTGTCTCATGATTACTCTAATTTTGTAGAAAGTGCTGTACCTTATAAAAAACTGCCTTGTATTCAATTTACATAAAGTGTTTTAGTACCAAAGCAAGAGAGTTATAATTTGTCTCCCCAGAGGACAGTAATCTCACAACAGAAGAAGATATAATGGGTAGAAGTAGTGGCACTAAGCTAGCAAAAAAAAAACCCTAAATAATCCAGTTTTGTCACCTAAGCATAAAAAAAAAAGGAGAAACAACAGTTGCAGTAATTGTATTCATATGAAATGAAAAATAGAGCTACCACTCCTAGAGAGTTCCATACTTCCAGCCAGTGTGAAGTCCAAGAGCCAACATTGCCTTAAGCACAGCTTTTCCTCTGAACAAATATTCAGAAAAAATAAAGTTGTTATTATTGTTACAGATAGATTGAAGTCTTATTTGGAATAGAAACCTCCTGTCATTAGGAAAACGTGGAGAAGGTTTCCAAAATTGAGTGATAGAATTAAGATCACAGCAGTAATTTGGGTAGAAGTCTGTAATATCACATGGTGAAAATTTAGGATTTAAGAATTTAAGGTTTTAGAATATAGCAATATATAGAAGACAAAATGGAGGTTTTAAAGCAGAGGTTTCTTTCTTCTTCACCTTCTTCTTCATGGGTCTAGGTGGAGTCTTGTGTAATTAGATAAAAAGTCCATATTGAGGGTCACCAGTTATTGAATTAAAAGTAAAAATAATTTAAGTAGCTCTTCTTAATTTGACAGTTTAGGCTTAAAAGGCCTTATAAAGAAAGAAATGCTTCACTATTTTTAGTTTTTAGCTAGAAGTGCTATAGAACTCACTGTAACACAGATAAAAATGAATAAACATCTGAGTCCAAACACAAAATACTGTCTCAAGCATTAATCCCAACCCTGGCAAGAAAAAAGAAGATAAAACACACTCCACTCCTTGGGATCAGAGCTAAAATCCTCCTTGCCCTCTGCATGGGATTTTTGTGTTCTGGAATAGCCTAAGCCTGGGGGCTGGAGCTGGGGCCAGAACCTCTCTGTGATTGCAGATTCTGCCTCTGCATCCCCAAATCCCTGAGCTGGGTACCTCTCTGTGATTGCAGATTCTGCCTCTGCATCCCCAAATCCCTGAGCTGGGTACCAGAACCTCTCTGTGATTGCAGATTCTGCCTCTGGAGCTGGGTATCCCAGATTCTGCCTCTGCAAATCCCTGAGCTGAACCTCTCTGGATTGCAGATTCTGCCTCAGAACCTCTCTGTGATTGCAGATTCTGCCTCTGCATCCCCAAATCCCTGAGCTGGGTACAGATTCTGCCTCTGCAGAACCTCTCTGTGATTGCAGATTCTGCCTCTGCATCTCCAAATCCCTGAGCTGGGTACCAGAACCTCTCTGTGATTGCAGATTCTGCCTCTGCATCCCAAATCCCTGAGCTGGGTACCAGAACCTCTCTGTGATTGCAGATTCTGCCTCTGCATCTCCAAATCCCTGAGCTGGGTGGGTGCCAGAACCTTGCAGATCTGTGATTGCAGATTCTGCCTCTGCATCTCCAAATCCCTGAGCTGGGTACCAGAACCTCTCTGTGATTGCAGATTCTGCCTCTGCATCTCCAAATCCCTGAGCTGAGGTGAGCAGCTCAGCATCTTAACTTCTGCACAAGCTCTCCTGCCATGGGAAGGTTTCCCTGTCTCAGGGAGCAGGTGACCATTCCTGCCTTTGATTTGTTCTATTTTTCATCAGGTTAAGGCCCTTTCCCTGTTTTACTCAGCAGACATTCAATGTTTGAGTATTCTACAATAAAGCAGTGTCTTTAAATTTATCTTAATGCATCAAGGCTGCAAAGACAACCAAGGTACCAAGGACTCCACTTTTTTACAGTTCCTGGTTTTTTTCTCTGCTGTTACTTTGTAAAGCAAAGCTGCATTTATTTTTTTTTTTAGAGCAATAGGTTTGATGGGGTTTGTGTGATGGATGGCTTCAGGCAGCACAACACATTTTCCTTTCCTGAGGTTTTTCTTAGGTGTGTGTATGTCTGTGCTTAATTGGAGAGTGGAATTATCCAAACAGGAAAAAAAAAAAAAAAGGAGGAAAAGGGATGAGCAGGGAATGGTTCTGACTGGAAACTGGAGCAAGGGAAAGAGCAACAAAAGCAGTGGTAAGTACATATTAGAATTTACATTCTGGTTGAACAGTAAACACCCAAATGAGGAGAATCCAGCTTCAGATTCTGCAGCACTTGAGGCAAACATATGCAAACTGCCACTTAAAACATTCACTTGTCTTTTGTTGACAATGTAATCTCTTCTTTAATTGACAATCACAGTTACACTTGAAAACCCCGTTTGAGCACACTTACCTCTCTGCAAATTGATCACTGGGATAAAAGCTATCAAAACAATAGGAACTGTTATATGTGCTTCATATCTAATTATTTCCACAGATTTAAATTGCTTTCTCGAACTGAAAGTAGCAGGTTTATGCCTTTTTTTATCCCCAAACTGTCCCAAATGTCCCCATAACAGTAGATTTCTTCCACTTTGCTTTGTAAGCAGAATCAAAACATGGCAACACAGAATCCTGGAAGTTTCCTAACAAACCTTGTTATTCTAATGCTCTTTCTTTCCATATATATAACATATATAAACATATTTATAGTTTCTTTAAGGGAATGTAAGGAGGACATTCACATGCATTTTCCTTACACTGTGTGCTTTCATATTTTCTGTCTAGGAAAATAGAAAGAGGAGCATCAATACTTTGAAGAAGCAGAATTATTAGAGAGAGAGTTTATAATCCTGCATGAGTTTGTAGATGTCTCTTTTCAGATCTTCTTGTAACTGACAATTTGAGCTAAAGGCTTAAATACTTAGTAGAGAATGCTGAATTTTTATTTGTTAAGGGAGGAAGGTTCAAGAATAATCTGGACTCAAGATTGAAGTCGATGTTCTTTAGACATTAAAGGATGGGCAAATGGAATTGTTGCACTCAAATCCATGTGAGTATTGATCCAAATGCATAATGAAGATAAAGATAAATGATTACTAAAATATAAATGAGTACAGATCAGTGCTGAGGAGCCAGGTAACTGCACCTTAAAAATATTTTGCTACCTTTCAACTAATTTTGCAGCTTGGCTTAGAGATTCCTTAATAACTGTCCACATTAAGTTTACAAATAAATAATTCTCCTCCTGTATCAGCCCTCACTTGGTGGGTCAAGGCTGAAAAGGCAATAACTGTTCCAAAATTGCCAAGTAGCTTTAATGGCCAATGTGTAGGAGCAAATTTTTTTGTGACTCCCATAAAAATCAAAAAGATTAAGGCAAATGAATTCTTTTACTTCTGAATTTGCAGTTGCAAGATCAGTGCTTAGCACATAGCAGGAGATTATAGTCTTTACATGTAATGGTGTTTCATTAGCTTCCCTATTTATTCAAATTATGCTTTTACTGTTATAGAACAGTTCTGTTTATGTTTACATTTTATAGTCCTATGTTTACTTAAGAGAATAACTTGAAACCATTCCACAGATGTAGCAGCACTGAAAACCTGCCACATTCCAGTGAGAAAATGCTTCGTTAGTAAATGTCATTTAATCAAAACCATTCAGAACTGTTGGGGAGAAAAGCCCCACACACTTTAATGGAAATTGCATCAAATAAAGGATGTGCTGCTGTTTCTTGGCTGGGGTGCAGTTGGAGAGGCAGTGTTCATGTTTCCAGTGGCCTTAATGGCTGGTTCAGTGTCTGCAAGTGGCTGAGGCCTCTGAAAGGAGGTTTTAGGGAAAAATAATAATGATAATAACAATAATAACAATAACAATAATAACAATAACAATAATAACAATAATAACAATAATAATAATAATAATAATAATTATTATTATTATTATTATTATTATTATTATTATTATTATTATTATATTACTATGAGGAGTACTACACTACTACTGCTACTACTATTACTACTATCATCATTATTACTACTATTATTATTATTATCACTATTATTACTATTATTTTCATCAGCTATGTCAGCAGGAAGCTGACATGGTGGAATATTCCACCCACCTTCTGGAGGAACACTTGGTTGGTGCTGACATCAGAGGGCTTCAGGATGGGGGAAAATAATAAAGAATGTGCAGCCCTTCTGCAGAGGAGCAGCAAACACCAAACTGAGGACCACAAGGCAGAGAAAATAAATAATAATAATTATTATTATAAATAATAATAATAATAATAATAATAATAATAATAATAATAATAATAATAATAATAATAATAATAATAATAATATAATAATAATAATTATTAAATAATAAAAATTATAAATAATAATAATAATAAATAATTATTTGAGATCCCAAATAATATTTGCAAATGAAGCTGGATTTTGAGGCAGTGAGTCAGAAGCTTGAGGACACCCACTGGATCCATCTTTGGGAATGTTTTCTCTCCAGGATACCCAAATCCCCAATTTTTCTCCTACTGGTCTCAGCCCCTCTGTGTCAGGGGACAGAGCCTGTCATGGTTTGTGCAGCAGGGAAATGGATTGGGGGAAGCTCACCAGCTGGCTTTGGAATTAGGGATTGCTCCCAGTTTGTGGGAGCAGTGTGTTTGTCCATGGTCATTCCAGGTCAAGCAGCTGTAATTCCATAAATTGTCTCCTTTCTCTGCTCCTGCTGCTCAGAGGGGTTTTTCTCCCATCAGTGAGAGGCTTGTGCAATGTTTTCTGTATAAAGACCTTGAGGACTTTACTTGTTTCAGAGCAAGATGAGTAAAGATCATGATGCTTAATAGAATAATTATGAATTTAGTCATTTTTCTTGCAAGTCTGCCATGTTCTCCCCCATAAGGAGGGGGAAATATGAAAGCATTAATTGATATTTCTCATTAATTGACAGCATTTGTAGATAAATCCTAATGTATGAATTTTGGCCAAATCCAGACATTTCTGTGTGATGGGTAACTGAGTTCAAAAGGTCTTCATTTTACATTTTGGCTTATTGAGTCTTTTTAAAGAAAACTGAAAGTTAAAAAGCTCATTTTAAAAATGTATTTAAATTAAATACCATTCTTTCAGTTTCAGGGTTCATAAATGTTTTCAGTCAAACAAATATCTATTAGAAAATATTTAAACAGACATTACAAATGTAAGTATAGAAAGAATTAATTTGCAACATTTTATCATAAAGGCATTTTCAAATTGCCTCCTACATTGCTTGACTATTTGTAGTTATTTGTTCTTTTTCCACTGGAGCAAACTAAAATTCTCCTTTCCAGCTTCTTGCTGTTATCTCCTGAAATGAATTGTGCTCCTCACACATCCCCCACAATCGATGCAAATATACTTTGATTTTTTCAGCAAACAATTACCCCTAAATACCAGAGTTCATTGCCAGGTTAGTGCATCTCCTGCTACTGATTCAAAACTGGAGGACTCCTTTGTAACCACTTTCTTCTCCCATTATCATTTAGGAGTTGAGTGATGTGATGCCTTACTATCAGTTTATTTCCAAACACAGTGAAATGTTTGATTCCATCACCTGAACTTAATCCCTTTGCCCAATTCTTCATGAATGCAGCACTTCTTCTTTTGATGTGATTTGAATCCCTTAAAAAAGTGGAAAGCTTTGCCACTTTTTGAGGAACTTGACTTAAATTCAGAGATGCTGGTGAGGATATCATAAAAAATCAAAGATGTATTTTGAGCTAAACTCTGTAAAGTCACTACAAAAGGGTGAATTTGAGAAGAATTAACTGAGTCAGCTAAAACATTCCTCATCTGTATTTAAGATACATAATCACAGAATAATTAATGTTTGAAAAGACCTCCAGGATCATTTGAAATGTATACAAATAAATAAACAAACAAAAAGCAAAACAAGGAAGTGTGCAGAGTGAAAACAAGGGCTTCCTCATCAGCCTCTGCAGATCTTCCAGGAAGGATGAAAATATCTGTGTCATAGTACAAGTGGCTGCTTTTTTCTGTTTTACCAAATAAACTTCTGAGAGAGCTGTAAGAAGAAATGTGCACAGTGTTTGGGGAGATAAACTGCAGCTCTCTGAACTCAGAGCACCTCAGAGACACCAGTCAGTGCCTAGTAAGGGGAATAAGAAAACTCTTTTCTTATCTCAGAGGAGGATCTTGAGTTTTTAAAGTGAAAAGTTGCCTTTTTCCCAAGTGAGGATTGACTTCTGCCAGCCTCCAGCTGCACTGGGGCACCAAGAGCTGCTTTCAAGGCTGCTCTCATCACACATTTACTCCTCACATATTTCCCTTTGTTTCATCGTGTTTCTTCTGTGCCATTTGCAATTAATGCCTGGGCTGATCCCCAGATTAATGAATTACTTTAAATGCTTACCCTGTAGACAACATCCCACCTGTATTTATTTGTTCTGGATTTCTTCCCTGGAGCAAGTTATTATTCAGTAGGTATTCAATCCCAAGTTATTTTCACAGACAGGAACCAAAGTAGAGGCTTTCCTCTTTGATATCCTTTATTAATTGTTTCACAGTGGTAAAGGGACTGGTTCTGCCACTTTTTTTGAATGAAATGGAGGTTGTTGCATTAAATCAGTATCAAATCTGATAGACATGAGTCAGATGAGTTCTTGAAACTCAGTATGGACAAGGGTTTAGCAATTTTTTGGTTTTCCACCCCAGAATTATAACGAAGAAGACAAAGGAATGATTTTAATCCTGCATCAGTTGCATATCAATCCCTTTTCCAAGCAGTTTGCAGCAGGTTTCCTGGCTCTTCTGACAACAGCTCTGTAGTTAATTCCTTGTTCTGACCTGGGCACAGTGAGCCCTTGTGCTTAACCCATGTGTGTTTGTTTTGGCAAAACTCTGCAATGTGCCACACTAGATCACTCCTATGGACTTGCTGGGGCTGGGAAGTGGCCATTTACTCACTTTTATCTCCCCCTAAACCTCTCTGCTGGGTGTTGCAGTGGGCAGGGATGAGAGCTGAACTGCCTGAGATGGAGAAAGCTTGGCTGAGTCTCAGAGCTGGGCATGATTCCTGGAGAGGCTGAGTTAAAGGAATAAAGTGTTAAAGGAATAAAGTGTTAAAGGAATAAAGTGTTAAAGGAATAAATTATTAAAATATTATTAATAAATATTGAAATCCTTCAAAGGGTTCACCTTGGGCTGTACAAGAGCCTGGCTGTGGCTACACCCAAGGTGGATCCAGGATGGACAACATGTCACGAGTTTTTTCACTTTGTAAGTTCTGGTCCATTTCCATATTGGGTTATTGTCTCAATTCCAGCTCCAGGTTCTGCAGTCCCACCCTCCCAGATTCTCTCCTCAATTTGCACTTTTTGGGGCTGGAGTTGCAGCGTGTCCTTGGTTCTGAGGCTGGGAAAGGATTGTTCTGTGTGACTGAGCTGGGAGGAGAACTTGTAACACTTGATATGAAGTTCAGAGTCACACAGCAATGCAGTGCAGAATCTGGAAAATGCAAAAGCTAAAATGTAAGGCATCAGGGATAAATCAATGTCTGCACATCCCTGCTGGCTCAAGGCAGAATGGCCAGTCCAGCCTAAGCATCCTCCTGTAGTGTTTTTGAAAAATGAGTTTGTGAGAGGCAGCTCAGCTCCCAGGTCAGTGGCAGAGTCAGACTGTGGCTGCTCTGCTAAAACCAGAGAAATCTTTCCCAAGGAAAACACTCTGTGCTAATAGGGTGACCTGGGTCTGCAGCATTTTTCTTTCCTGTTTGTGTGATTAGAAAGTTCAGAGGTAATTTCACCAACTTGCATCTGAATGGCTCAAGGTTGCTGGATGTCCTCCCACCCGCTGTGATTTAGTGTAATAATCAGATTAAACATGTTCTGTATTGAGAAATGATCAAGCATTTCCTGCATTTGGCTCCCCAGGGCTTTCCAGGGCTTTTACACTTTAATAAAATAACCCAAAACCCTCAACATTTTATTTAAGAAAAGTACAAACAACCTACAGATTTGTGCTGTTTTCCTAATAATTGCTTTATATCTTAAGCAGGCATTTTTCTGTAGTTAACCTTGTGCTATGCACATTAAAATGAAGTTCAGAGGAAAACTTTAGTGATGGTGGCATCACAATGCTTTGAGCATTCATTTGCTGCATTACCTGGAGGAGCAGTACTTATTTACAGGGTTTGCTTCCTGTGGGACACTTTTCTGAGGAGTGTTGAATAATTTTCATGGTAAAAGCAACAGCTGAAAAAAAAAAATCACGAGTGCCAATCACAGGCATGTTCTTGTTATACATAGCAGTGAGGCAGATTACATTAATTCTGATTTTTTTCACTTTTCTTGCAAAGATATTGTTTGGTGATCTGAGCATAATCCTGGAAGTGGATTTCTGCAATTCTGGAAATATCACTGACAACAGCATTTAGGAAATTTGGTTTTCTGTCTTTCTGCAGTGCTTTATAAAAATTCTCTCTTCTGTGAAATGAAGATCCTTCCTCAATACTGTACTGAGAACAAATGGTGCTTTTAGGAATGGAAGGTTTATCAGGTGTTTTTGACTTGGTGTTGCATAAAACCTTTGAAAGCTGAATTTGACAGAGGCACAGAAAGGGCTG